>JAAIXJ010000336.1:134394-267605 GCA_013403705.1 Heliconius hermathena | reverse complement strand
ACACAGAGATAAAGAACGATCTTGAAAGAAATATCAAGTAAATACAAAGATTTTTTGGTTGGTTCGTTCATATAATATATGTAACTAATTTAAAAACTGTACAGGAGTTAATATGCAATTATTACAGTTATTTTACAAAGAATATTATGAATCCTTCAAATCAATAATTTAACATTTAAGGCTGTTTCTGAATGAGTAAATTAAATTATTCACTGACATCAGCACATTTAACAGAGTATATTATATAGGTAAAAAGAACATAAAGTTACAAAAATATATACGTGTAATAACTAATTAGCTTTATGTATATTTTATAAATATCAAATATCAACAATGGTCGTATTTTTTATTTAAAACAATCAAAAATTCTTTGACGATAATGTCGTAAAAAAATCATATTAGAAGTCATTATAGTTGTCAATCAATTCTGCTTATTAAATCAATACTCATGTATTTTAAGCGGGCGAAGCCGTGGGCGAGCCGCTAGTTTTATATAATATACTAAATTTTCAATAACGTAATGTATTTTTGCTTTTCTCTTTTTAGTCGAATATTAAACGATCTCTAAGTAATTCTGTGATGGTTCAGTTTCAATTCATGCCCATAAATATTCGACACCACTGTCTCGAGTGTCGTGTAAACTAAAAATTTGCATCTTTTTTTAATAAAAAAAAAATACATACTTTAAACTACGGCTAGGAACTAACAACTCCTTAATGAGATTCTTACATTTTTTTATGAAAAAAAGCGACCTTACATTTTTCAATTAGAGCAGAAAGAATATAGTGATAAGTTACTCCACTCTCCACGAGGCCATCGTGGTGCAGTGGGACAGTATGTGGTTGCAACATTATGTTAGTAGGTTCAATCTCCACACGTAAAAATGCTTATATTTAACTTATCTTTATTTCCTCGCTCTGGTAAAACACGATGTTCAATTACAGCGTTCTATACACTATGTCCCAAATTTAGTCAGAAAGTGGAGACCGGAGTGTCTTGGTTTTCCTTACCTCCCTACTCTGCTACGAGACTGCTACCGAATATCTAAATATCTACCCATAATATAAGCGAGTCGTGGCGCAGGAGCATAAAGTGTGACTGTAAAATCGACTGGTTGTGGGTTCGATCGCCACCCGAAGAAATGAAATATTTATTAATATTTATATTTTCATTTTCTTCGCTCTGGTCTAGAGGCAAAGCGCAGCGTTGAGTTCCGCCACTTAACACGCAATGCCTCCAGAACTGGGCGGAAAGTGGGGAACGGAGTGTCCTAACACTAGGTTCCCTCTGCCTACCCTGCTGTGTGCGGGATACAGCGTGAAGTTAAAAAAAATCTAAATATATATATGATCAATTTAAATACTATTTCATATACATTGAAAATAATACTATTTTTAACCGACTTCAAAAAGAATTCGGTGTCAAGCTAATGCTACAACAACCTTACTACAATATCGAATTACTAAGCCTGTTTGTCTTACTTGGCACCGACTTCAAAATTATAAAATATTCTTGTTTAACAAAATCCAAGTAAATACGTTTTACATTATGTAAAATTATTTTTTACTTTTTTGTTCGTTGTTTGAAGTCGGTTTTTCTTTTTGTTAAAAAATAATTTTATAAGCATTAAATTTCATTTTAAAAAAGAAATTTAACATTAAATGACAAAAATTAAAAGTATATTTCACCAAATTTTGAATTTACCGAGTCATTAATTTAGTAGGTACCGATATTAAATTCAGGATTTTTCTTTACTAAATTTAAATTTATCTATATACATAAAAAAATGTTAGCCACGAGTCAGATCTACCCTGCTCTACTATAATAATTATAAAGTTTCTAGAGGGAACCTATTATTAAAATATTTCATTTTATCTTTTTCATTCTATTAGGTATTGGAGCGGAGGAG
Source organism: Heliconius hermathena (assembly GCA_013403705.1). Classification (NCBI taxonomy): domain Eukaryota; kingdom Metazoa; phylum Arthropoda; class Insecta; order Lepidoptera; family Nymphalidae; genus Heliconius; species Heliconius hermathena. The sequence continues at coordinate 265,696 of JAAIXJ010000336.1, read as the reverse complement.
AGTAATTTTCAGAAAAACATACATATTTTAAATTTATTTAAATAAGGACCTGAACGATAGTCAAACCCACAACCAACACTAGTACAAACAAACATTTCCTAAAAGAGCTATTCGGTATATATTCGTCTACGTTGTTAAACAACGGGAAATTTTCAATTCAGTATAAAAGCGCAAACTTATTTACTTGAAAGTTAGGAGTCTGCCATCGTTTTGACAATACCTCGGTCGTAAGACGAACTGCGAAAAGAAACTCGACCGGACATTTTCCTTTTGTTCTTTTTTTACCTTATTTCGTATCTTGTAGACGGCATCCTGGTCTCATAATAGCTGTCAGAATAGAGGTCATGGGATTAGTGATCGCAAAGTATAAATATATCTGTAGTTGTCGGTTCGATTCCGACTCGGGAATATATTAATTGACAATGACTCGAAAATTTGGCAATGCATGGGGAACACAGTAACACTAAGTTCCTTCCTCCTACCTTGTTGCTATATAAGTTAAAAAAATATCTATAAATATTAACAATATTAATGGCTATTCTTTATTTTTCTTTGTGTTATTTTCGTTAATTACTAGTTTATCATTAATTGTTATATAAAAAATGGTCTATAGATAATCTTTAGTATCAGCGAGGATATCTTCTCTGTGAGAACATAATATAATGATGATTATGGAAGGTTCGTTACGTTAAAAGCATAAGGGCTGCCTGGTTGATGGCAGTGGATGGGGCGAAAGCGGATGCAGAGAGTGTTATCAAATGCTGTATTCTCATAACAAAGATGTCGTCCTACTCTCGTGCTCCGCCGTCTCTGAACCCGCTAGGGATAATGTGTGAAACTAAAAAAAACTTACGAAATACCCTTGATAAAGTAGGCCGAATCGTCAAATCTCCAAAAGTTCCGGTCACAAGTTCACGAGATAACTTTTCTCATACTTAACCTTTTCCTTTCCTATACGACCTCTGGGAGATCGTCCATTTTGTAAGCTTTGTTCTACTGTCACTGACACTGCTATGTACTTTAACATTTATTTGAGAATTAGTGTAATACATAGTAATACCTCACATATGACCTGCTATTTAATATGTTTTTTATTTTTTTTTCAGCTTCACACTGTATCCCGCACACAGCAGGATAGGCAGAGGGAACCTAGTTTTAAGACACTCCGTTTCCCACTTTTCGCCAATTTCTGGAGGCATTGCGTGTTGAGTGGCGGAACTCACGCCGCGCTTTCCCCTCGACACCAGAGCGAAGAAATGAAAATATANCTCAACACGCAATGCCTCCAGAATTCGGCAGAAAGTGGGGAACGGAGTGTCTTAACATTAGTTTCCCTCTGCCTACCCTGCAGTGTGCGGGATACAGCGTGAAGCTGATTTATTTATTTATTTATTTTTTTATTTTTAATTATTAATAATAATCTAACATCCATCCTTATAAACTATTAAACAGCCATCACCTTCGGTAAATCAAAACGTGGCATCAAGGAAATTTCAAGCTATACAAATTATATATCGACATCCAGTACATGAATAGGGGTAGAAATTATAGTAAATTTATCTTGATGGCCCTTGAAGACTCAACAAAGGCGAGTTTGACTCGCGGCGTTACGATAAACGGTGACTGACGTTCAATGGGGGTGGGGTGATTTGAACAGGAGCATCGTTCACATCTGATTAGCTGGATGTGGCTATATTACTTCCGTCTGTGTTAAATATTTTTTGGACTTCTTTTTTTTCAGCTTCACGTTGTAAACCCAAATACAGCAGGGTAGGTAGTGGGAACCTAGTGTAAAGACACTCCGCTTCCCATTTTCCGTCGAATTTTGCAGGTTTTACGTGTTAAATGACGGAACTCTATGCAGCGTTTGTCGCGTCACCAAAGCGATGAAATGAAAATGTTTAATTTTCTCCACCCACCATCATCACTCATCAAGTCATTTTTTACTAAATGTAAAAATGTATACATTTTTTTAATATAATACTATAGTATAATATAGGCAAAAGAAGTTTTCAAATATACGCGACGGTTGTAGATTTGATTCCCCGTTGGGGAAATAAAATATTTAATATGTTTTATTCATTTTCTCGCTCTGGTAAAAATCAAAGTACGGCGTTGAATTGCACCACTTAAAACCGAATTGTCTTAATGGGAACATACTATTTTAGAATCCCAGTATCCCTCTGCTTACACTACTATACACGATACACAGTGTGAAGTTAAAAAAACGTCCATTCTTTTATTGTTGTACTATAATAAAGAATAGATAAAACAGGTTCCCTAATATATTTCCATCATGTTCACCCTACCGAGCCCGCACTATCGGGGTAATGGAGCAAATAGCCGACAGCGAATCCTTTGTCGACAGTAATTCGTGGGCACCAACGTCTTTGTAATATCACTTTTTATTTGAATGAGAAGATTGGTAGTTCCTTTTAAAGATCATATTTTATGTATATTTTTTTTCGGTGCTTCCCAGTCATTGGCGGAAAAATGGCAATAATGGTAGTGAATTATCATTATTTTCTATTTATTCATAGCGACTTTTGTGCCGTGGTGCAGTGAAACAACGACGAAAGAAAGACACTTCAGTTCCCCAACGAAAGTTGGGGAACTGAAGTGTCTTAATGGGAACGCAGTGTCATAACACTAGGTTCACAGGATACTTCCGTCTACCGTGTTATATGCGGGATAAAGCGTGAAACTAAAAAAAAGTAAGTGGTCTGTGAACCTATAACCATATCCTATTTCAATTATTTAACTAACTCACTAACTAAAACTTGCAACATTTATTTATTAAAGACAGTCGTTCACAACCATTCCAGTAATATTTTGTTATGTAAACGGTTTTTTTTAATAAACGCTTCTACTTTTAAGCACGTTGTAAATCGACTCGTTTTAGTATTGAAATAAAATATAAACGGTAGTTTTAACTGAGTGATAGCAACTGTTTCAACATTGTTGCATTATCTACACTATACTGAAGTTCGTTTTAAATAATGTTTTCTATAACTTATCTCATGTTAGTTGAGGTTTTGTTAATTTTTTTTTTGGTTTAAATAGTGATTTCTTTCTTGGCTTCACGCTGTATCCCGCACGTAGCAGGGTAGGCGGAGAGAACCGGGAAACCTTAAGACACCCCGTTGCCATTAAGAAATTTCCGTTCCCCAAATTCTGGAGGCATTGCATCACGCTCTATCTCGTTACCAACGCAGAAAATGAAAAAAATTATATATTTTATTCTCGCGAATAGGGATCGAACCTACTACCAGTCGCGTATACGCTTGTGTTCCTGCACCATGACTGGACTTGAAGGATGACATGGATGATAAATTACCCAATTCGAATTTCGCAAAGATATGTGTACGTTTCGCAAAGATGTATGTACCTTTATGTATAATTAAAAGTTAATTATTTACAAACTGTTTTTAATTATAGATTAAGCATTGAATTATTTTTTTAGCATTTAATATCTAAATGAGCAAAAAGTATAGAGAGCAAAAGAGATTTGAGAATACTTATTTTAATAGATAACGAAATTTAAATCAGCTTCACGCTGTATCCCTTATACAGCAGGGTAGCCAGAGGGAACCTAGTGTTAAGACACTTCGTTCCTCACTTTCTGACGCATTCTGGAGGCATTGCGTGTTAAGTGGCAGAACTCAACGCCGCGTTTTGCCTCGACACTAAAGCGAAGAAATGGAAATATAAATTTAATAATATAATTTAATATAAATTTAAGTTTATAATAATAAATAAATATTTCATCTCCTCGAGTGGGAATCGAACCCACAACCAGTCGGTTTTACAGTCACACTTTGTGCCTCTGCGCCACGATTGGCCTCAAAATAAATTACAAAAAAATCTTAACATTTTCCTCAAAATACAATACAAAAGTAATTTAAAGTTAAAAATATAATATTCAACCCAAAAATCATTAATGATTTATGGTAACTGTACTACGACCGAGTTGTTCGTGTAATAGCGGAAACAGCCGGCCGCTAGTCTTTGTCAATGGTATTCGTTGCTCTATACTTACTGTCTTTGTGGGCTTATTCGAGCTTTTGTTCTTAGAAGTTTATTTAAAAAGAGTAAGATATTATATTTCAGCTAAAATCTGGCTTAATTTTTTGCTGAGGCTGTCGTGGCAACTTATACGATTGTGGGTTCGATTATTTTTCTTTCTCTCTCCGATAACAAGACAAATCGTGGCGTTGATTCTCGTCACCCAACACGCAATATCCCGAAAATTGGGTACTGCACGGGGAGCTGAGTGATTTAACACTATGTTCTTTCTGTCTACACTGGTATATGCGGCATAAAGCGTGAACTTAACGAAAAGATTGTATAAAACGAACCTGCCTGAATAATTAAAAAAATGTCTTCGCAATGCTAAATAAAAAAAATACTTGCAAGTTAATTGAAATCTAAGCATAATTTAATTAGAAATTTCAATAGGTTCAGAGCAAATTTTAAATAGTTTGTTAGTGTATTTCGTGTAATAGTGTATTTCGTGTAGAGTCAGACATTAGTCAGAGTCAGAGTGGAAATACAATAAAATGACTAAATTAGCTGTACATACATATATTATTAAAAAGTAAATAAAATAAATCAGCTTCACGCTGTATCCCGCACACAGCAGAGTAGGCAGAGGGAACCGTTAGTGTTAAGACACTCCGTTCCCCACTTTCTGCCGAATTCTGGAGGCATTGCGAGTTGGGTGGCAGAATTCAACGCCGCGTTTTGCCTCGACACCAGAGCGAAGAAATGGAAATATAAATATAAGTAAATATTTCATCTCCTTGAGTGGGGATCGAACCCACAACCAGTCGATTTACAGTCACACTTTGTGCCCCTGCGCCACATATATTATTAATAATTGGTTTTCGGTAAAATTAATTTGATAGATTTTTTATAGGAGGTCGCTGCTAGCTTTGTACGTTGCCAAATTTCTAGTATTCGATGCGATTCATTGAGCATATATGCTTCCAATAAATATTATATCATAAAAAAAATATAAATAGTATTTTTTATGGAATCTTAAATTAAATTCAAAACTTATACCAACTTATATAATATACAATTTTAAGACAAAAATGTGTCCTTTGTGGCTCATAGGGACAGCATCCGACAGTAAGCGTGGTAGTTATAGGTTCTTTTCCTCTTGGAGGAATGAATTATTTTCATTTCTTTTTCTGGTCTCAAATAAATGTAAAGAAATGGAAAATGATACGTACTAAGTTCTCTATTTAATATAAAGACTGGGAGAATTTTCGAGGCATAGCTTGTAGAGTAGCGGAATCCAACGCTGCGCTTTTGCTTTGGTACCAGAATGAAGAAATGAAAATATTAATAATAATAATTGATTACCCTGACTGGGAATCGAACCCACAACAGCGTTACAGTCACACGCTTGTGCCTCTGCAAAAAAATGAACATTCATAATTATCCAAAAATACAATATTCATATCAATTTCCGCTTAAAAAGAGACCAAGAAACCGTATAACGTGTAATCTACAAAACCTTCATTAAAAAGGCCACCCTAATAACATCAATTATTATTTCACCACGACTTTATTACCGAGGGTTGGCTTTCTTAAAAATTAAAATGGTTCTTCGCACAGAAACGAGGAAGTATATACGAGTACATATATATGTTTGTATGTATGTATGTTTTGGTTTCATTGCCTTTTAATTAATAAATTTTCTCGCTACTGGTGTTTTCTTGTTATATGAATTTCTGGAAGCGTTTGTTTTGTAATTTAAATTAGAAATGGTGATGCTTATTAAGACTGTCGTGGCCCAGCGGCATAGCGTCAAATGCGATAATGGCTTCGATTCCATTCCAACTAGAGGAAATGAATTATTTTCATTTCTTTGCTCTGGTAATAAGACAAAGCGCAGCATTTAGTTCATCTTACTATTTACAAGCAATGTCTCGAAAAATAGGCGTTGCATGGGGAACGGAATGTCTTAACACTAAGCCCCCTCTTCCAACTCTGCTTTAAGCAAGAGCTTTGTAACATCGTGAAGCTAAAAAAATGTGAAATATTATTCATTTTTTGCTTTACGCTGTATCCCGCACATGGTAGGATTTGCAAAGGGGACCTGGGAACGGTCCCATTCACACTTCCGTTGCCCACTTTTTGCTGAATTCTAAAAGCATTGCTTGTTGAGTGTTGGAAGTTATCAGATCGAATAAATTAAAATATTAAATATTTCGTTACCTCAAATCAGAATGGAGCCCACAAGGTATCGAGTTTACAGTCGCCCGCTTGTGCCCCTGCGCCACGACCAGTTTCCAAAGCTTAACGCTGTATCCCGCACACAACAGGGTAGGGAGAGGGAACTTAGTGTTGAGACACTCCGTTCTCCACTTTCCGCCAATTTCTGGAGGCATTGCATGTTAGGTGGCGGAACTCAACGCCGCGCTTTCCCCTCGACACCAGAGCGAAGAAATGAAAATATAAATGGAAATAAATATTTCATCTCCTCAAGTGGGGATAGAACCCACAACCAGTCGATTTACAGGCACACTTTGTCCCCTGCGCCACGACTGACCTCAAAGTAGTCTTTAACCATTTTTTTTCCATACAAAACTAAGTAAAGCTTAAATCTTTTAAACTACCCGACAAATTATGATGCAGTTTTAACTAATACATAACGCGTTGCGATAAAAAATATATATGTTTAATAAAGCATGTTATATTAATTTAATATCAAGAATATTATAGACTATCTTTTACTGTTGGTCCCACTAAAATCACCTGAGCTGTTCCGGGGATTTGAAAAACTGAAAGATCGACAGACAAAGAATAATATACAAAAATGCGTAAAACTAAAACAAAATCTCAAAAGATGTCTATAAAATTTATAAGTAAGCGCTTAGCTGACCTCCCTTTCACTAAAGACTGACTAAAAGAGGATGGATTTTTTTCACCAACCCTCTCACACGATCGTTACAAAGCTTAAAAGAGGCTGTTATTTACCACTCGTCATTAAAAGCTCAGTTTCCGAAATATAAGCTTCAAAGTCATATAATATCACAGTCGCTAGCTTAGGAGGAAACAAACATGTGAAGTTAGTAAAGACATACGTATATTACGTGTTCGATTTCCGTTTGGGGTAAATTTTGTAGGGTTAGGTCTTTTTATGTGAATTTAAGTTTTATGTTAAAATTTTAATAAATAACTAGTAGTCTTCTGTAACTTCGTTTTGGTGAATTATTATAAAACGTAAGAACCTGTAAAATGTCAGACGTGGCGCAAGGACGCCAGCGTGGGACTGTAAACACGACAAGTTACGGGTTCGATTCCCACTCCAGAAAATGAAAAAAATAATATTTTCATTTTTTCTCTCTGGTTTTGCCTTTTACCAGCGCGACGCTGAGTTCTGTCACCTAACACGAAATATCTCAGCGTGAAACTAAAAAAATGTTTGCTGTTCAGTATTTCGTGTTCTCAAATTAATTTTTTATTTTATTTTTATATATATATAAAGCTTTACGTAACGTTCAATAGTTTCCTTTTATATATTTCTTTCATTTAAATATTTAATACTTAGACCGTAACTATACAACCGCCATTTCTGTAATTTAGCTGTAAACGCTCATATTTAAATTTGCTATTATTTACACACTGAGTATCTTATTCCACATTTCTTCCAACTCTGTAACAAATATTTCATTCAAAAATACATAAAATATAAACATCATTTATATTTATAATAGTATATTTAAAAAAAAATGTATATTTAATTATTTAATATTGATCGACTAAAAAAAAATCAGCTTCACGCTGAATCCCGCACACAACCTCTTCATATATGATCGACTAGTAGGTACATAATTATATAGCGCTTGAATAAGCTAGCCAAATGTAAATAAACATTTACCATGAAACGTTTTAAGGTTAATATAATATATTGGATAGGAATTGAACTTGCTACTAAACAAAGGTAATGCTCACTCACAAAATATATTGTTACTCTCTTACGGGGATTATTTGTAAGTTGTCGAAATGTACTCCTGTATTATGTCAGATAGAAAAACTTCATGCTGTATCCTGTACGTAGCAGGGTAGAGAGAGGGAACTTGGGAGACTAGTATCGAGATACTCTGTTCCCATTAAGACTCTTCTGTTTCCCGTTTTCTATCGAAGCCTGGAGGCATTACCTGTTGAGAGATTGAACTCAACGCCTTTGCCTTGTTACTGGAGCGAGGAAATCAAATTTTTAATGAAAACAAATATTTTGATAAATAAAAAAAATTATACTATTTCAGTTCGTAATCATCGACATGGACACCGTTGCCCACTTTGAACCCACAACCGTCGCGCTTAAAGACAGATACTGTGCCGTTATGCCAGGTTGGCGTCAATATTAATCTGTCAATTTTGTATAGTATTAAATTTTTCCAAAAAACGAACCGATATAAAATACTGTTAAAATGTATGCAATAACATAGACCAATACTACACAAAGGCATCTAAGAGCTTTCAACTAGGTATTTTCTGCTACTCCATTCCACGCGTTCGCACAAACTAGTAGTTTGTACTAGAAGTTTGTAGAATTCCATACATATTGAAAGGATCGCTTATAGCAAATGCAAATTCATATTTTAGTTTGTAACATTCAATGGGTTCGTTGAAAATTGAGATATCCATTTCGTTATATGGATTTCTCACATTTTGTGAGAAAGTTTTTTTTTTGTTTCACACTCTCATANATTTAATGCATCTTGGTTTACGGCGGCAGTAAGATTTCGTGTGTCCATACGACTGGCAGTTGCTACACTGAGGGATTGTACGTTTTGGTCTGGGCGGTTCAAAGCTTACTCGGCAGTTTAAGAGTCTTTTAATATTGTAGACTTCTTTGTTGTTTGAGTTTGATTCAAGTTCAACTATAAACATGCGCAGTGGTTTTTTTGACGAGGCTTCTTTCATATTCCATATATTGCAGCTAATGTGTCCAAGCTTAGCAAGAGCATCTCTTATCTCTTCGACGTCAGTTGAGGGGTGTAGGTTTTTGAGAATGGTTTTAAAGCTTCTCTCTTGCTTTGGTTTATAAGAGTAGTATTCAGTACCCTTAGAGTCCAGTTCTTTTATAATTGTTCGGTAGGAATCGACTGTTTTAGATTGGATCCTAACTTGATCTTTCGGTAGAACCTTAATTTCGTAGAGTTCTGGTACAGTATTATTGAGAAGATTAGTTAGCGGTCGGATATTTGTTACTTTGTCTACAAATATAGGTGGAGGTTTTGGTGTAATCGGAACCGATCGAGGCGGGGGATTGCTTTCTTCATTTTCGAGCACAGAGAAGGAGTTTGAAATATCTACTGGTTGGCTTAGCCAATACGTACTGAGCGTTGATTGTTTCAGGCACTTGTCTAGTTCAGGACTGCTTCTTTGTCTTTTGCGGCTGGAGACTTCGGTCCAATTTGCAGTATCAGGAGGATCCTGGACCCGAGTTTCAGTTTGTAAGTCTGTATTGTGGTGGTTACAGTCTGAGAGAGATTGTGATCGTGGCCTATTAAAGAGGCCAGGGTGAAAAATTTGTTGAGTTAGGGTCTTTCCTTGTTTGTTTTGGGTTTGAGTTTGAGATGTATCCATTGTTGTTCCCACGAGTAGGGCAGATATAAAAGTCGCACAACCGGGTTACTCCCATTCCGACTGTGAAGGCTATATACTACAACGTTCGCCAGGTGCGTTGCAGTTGGCGCTAGTAACTGTTCTACCCAACAGCCATGCATCCTTTCGACGCGTCTCCCATCTTAGGATTTAGGGTAATTTTTTAGAGAGGTTTTCATCCTCGTGACCCGGGCGATGAAACCAGGATCACCGTTCTCGCGAAACATGACCACGAGTTTACGGCTTGTGAAAGTCATTTCCTACGTTCACTGAACAGGCTTATTAGGTCTGCATTGGTCTGGTTAATTAACCGCCGCCAGAGACTCGGCGTTAGTCACTCGTTTAGCACCACCCAGGGGACACGTGTAGGGTGGGCCGAGGAGAAGGTGGTAAATCCTACGGACGTGAGTGACATCCATCCCCCGCCAAATTCTGAAGGCATTTGAGTGGTGGAACTCAACGTTACATAAAAATCAGAAAGGTTGAGTTAATTAAGTAATATGTATACTAGTTATTTGTATACATTTTTGAGGCGATCGTGGCATAGTGGCACATTATCTGACTGTCAACGTGATGGTTGATGGTTCGATTCACATTTGGGTGGAAGAATTATATTCCATTGCATTCCACGACTCTAACTGCAACGTCTCGAAAAATGGGCGGCGAGTGCCTTGCTTTGCTATATACGAGTATATACGTAATAACATTCTGTTATTTATCCATCATGACGAAGTAAGAGAAGGAACCTATTTTTAAAACTCTCCGTTTCCTATTTTACATCGAATTTTCGAGACGTTCTACAGTCACTCGCTTGTGCTTCTGCGGCCCCCACGCTGGCCTCAACCACGACGACAGTATTTTGCGTTACGTTCGTTCATTAAACTAACAAAGTCTCTTTAAAAAAAAGTAGACTTCGTTAGATACAGATGACTTAAAATAATTCTAACCAGATTAGAGAAACTTATACTCTATAAATTTTGCCATGATACAAAATGCAAACAAAGAAATACTGTTTCTAAAACTTTAATGCAACTTTTTAATTTCTATTTAATTTGGTTGACATAACATAAACAAAAACTAGACCTAGAATAGAAAACAAGATTGTACATTCTAAAGTAATTATAAGATAGTCTCCGCCATTTTAAAATATAAAAAAAATCTATACAACCAAAACAAAATAATCGGGAAATAACTTTAGAATTAACAAAACCAGAAACTTAATAATGTAAAATGACCGCAGTACTTGTGCTGTGTAATTTACTACTTATAGTATTTTATTTTTATATTGAAATCAGTTTCAAGTTTGAGAACAAGTTAGTTTTTACATGTCAAGTACTTAAATATTATTATTAAAAGTTAATAAGTCCTATAGACATCGTTCAACAATATTATTTATATCTATAAATCCATAGATATTTTTTTTATTTAATATATCTACTATATTCAGCTCCATCAATCGTGACCTATAAAATAACCTTTTTTTATTTGATTACCTTTTATCTCATGCCTTCGTGAATAGACTATAATATTATAACTTAACTTAATTTAGTTCACGCTGTATCCCGCTGGGGGTGGGGGGCGGGGTCATAGCGGGGGCTAGACAGAGAGAAAGGAACGCCAAACGCTACGGTCTCTATAAACCTTTTGTAGTATCTTTGATATTGTGTTTTCGAAGGTCATCCGAGGTCTTCCCCTACCTTTCTTACCACTCACTTTTCCATCATAAATCTTTTTTGTCATTCTTTCATCACTCATTCGTTCGACGTGCCCAAACCAGCTGATTGTATAATAATATGCTACCAAAAAAATTGAACCCGCAACTACAGAATGGTACCAAAGTCATAATTCCAACTCGGTGGGTAGCGCGAGGAATTTAATTATTGCTGTAAATAATCCCTTTTGCTGCATTGTTGAGCAAACTATGAAGATGAGCTTATTTCCCTAAGGACGAGCATTATCAGAATCCACCGTTGTCTGAGGATATATGAAAATGAACAAACTTTTTGAAAAATGGCGGATGACTATCTTATAATTACTTTAGAATGTACAATCTTGTTTTCTATTCTAGGTCTAGTTTTTGTTTATGTTATGTCAAAAGTTTTTGAAATATGTAAGTCTGTTGAGTTCCGCTACTCAGATTTAAATTAATATAAAAGCGAACTGTCTTGAAACCTTGTACTTTTTGCCTACATTGTTATATATTCAAAATCCCATTTTTTCCCATTCCCGCGACAATCCATCCCCTACAAGTTAAGTAATTTTGAAAAGAGAAGATAAAACAAATAAATAAGATTAGCTTCACGCTATATCCCGCACACATCAGGGTAGGCAGAGGGAACTTAGTGTTAATACACTCTGTTCCCTACTTTCCGCTGAATTCTGGAGACATTACGTGTTAAGTGGCGGAACTATATGTCTTAACAACAGAGCGAAGAAATGGAAATATAAATTTTAATAAATATTTCATTACTTCGAGTGGAGCTCGAACTCACAACCAGTTGATTTTACAGTCACACTTCGTACCCCTGCGTCACGGCTGAAATGAGATGTTTAATAAATATTGGTAAGTTTAAAATATGTCATATAAGAACCCTTGGCGCAGTGGAACAACGTTTGATTGTAAACACGATGGTTGTTGGATTAATTTCCACCCGCAAATAAAATTTCATATATTATTAATTAAGTAATAAAATAAATACAATTTAATTCACTCTAAACTTCATATAGAAATACTAAGCTTACTTATAATTTAGGTACTTTCTAGAGGCGTCGTGGCAGGAAATTAACATTTGAGTTGACCTGATTTCAAAGCAAGCTGTATTTAAATATTTTTCTATTTGAACGTAATTATTTTTCATTAAATATATTTTTTTAAATAGAGCTTATACGACAGTTGTAGGTTCAAATTTAATTTAGAATGAAACGATCAATGAAAACCGAAGGAGAACGGAGTGTCTTAACTGTCAATTCTCCTTCGATCTAACTAACAAAAAGGAAAATACATGCAAAATAACAAAATACTATTCCCTTCGCATTATAAATCCTTACATTTAACTTTAAAATGATTTAACTCTGGGTATTTCATTTAATGGCGCGACGAATGTTTGTGGTTGTGGCGTTACGACAGGTAGCACCCGGCCTGTAACGACACTGATATGAGGTTAAAAAAATATTATAGCAGTTGAAAAAAAGATTTTTTTCGTTTGTTTATTTGTTTGAGACCAGTCGTGGCGCAGTGGCCCGAGGTGTGACTGTAAAACCGACTTGTTGTGGGTTCGATCCCCACTCGAGGAGATGAAATATTTACTTAAATTTATATTTCCATTTCTTCGCTCTGGTGTCGAGGTTGAGCGCGGCGTTGAGTTCTGCCACTCAACACGTAGTGCCTCCAGAATTCGGCAGAAAGTGGGGAACGGAGTGTCTAACACTAGGTTCCCTCTGCCTACCCTGCTGTGGGCGGGATACAGCGTGAAGCTGATTTCATTTAATTTTATTGTTTTTAATTTGTTTAAAATAGTTGTTCTTTGTTGTTGTGTATGTTCATTTTGGACGAATTTTAAGTCCTAGTAAGAATTACTAAAGGAAAATTACTGTTTTGAAGTGTTGAATAAACAATTTTTTTTTCATTTCAAATATTTTCTTCTTTGGTGGGATGATATGTCAAATAACTTTACATAGCGTAGTTTTAAAAATATGCTTTATAACTTATAATTTGAAATACGACAAACGTAAACATAAGGTAAGATAAGTCATGAGAGCTGAGTAGAGGGATTAATCAATTTAAAAATACATTAAATGTTGTCCGCAACCCCGGTTGCGTAAACTGTGAAACAAAATCTCATTTCTTTATATTCCCGTTGGAACTCCGAGAAATCTTTTTTTTTAGTGTTCTCCTACACTTCCTAAGCTACCTAAGGGAGGATTCACTATAATAGTACCGGTCACGGTTAATTCTCGGTCCGATCTTATATTCTTGTATTAGAAATATTCTCTTATGCGTAATTGGAGCGGAATTTGCTTGCTTGCTTCTATTGTTTCTCATATAATAATACGTCAACAGACTGTGATTGTCAAATTTCAACAGTTTTAACTACATAAAATTAAAAAATAAAATAAATCAGTTTCACGCTATATCTCACACACAGCATGGAAGGTCAAGGGAACCTAGTGTTAAGACACTCCGTTTCTCATTTTTCGCCAAATTTTTTGAAGAATTCCGTGTCGAGTGGTGGAACTCAACGACGGGGACAACTTTTGTCTTGGAGCCAGTGTGAAGAAATAAAAAAAATATTATATAATAATTCATTTCCTCGAGTGGGAATTGAACCCACAGCCTTCGCGTTACAGTCACACTCTTGTGCCCCTGCTCTACGACGGCCTCAATACATACAATGGTATATACATACCATTGTATGTATACACATACATGTAGTATCTCATTAAAACCACTAAAATGAGCTATAACCTATAACTGATATAATATTATGATTTAATTGAAAACGAAGGCGTACGTCGAAACAATCGCCCGGAGTATTGTTCATAATTAATGTTTCATTCTCATCTGCCCTGTAATTAAAATTCTGTGATTAAAGTGAAAATATAAGATCTAGACGCAAAACAAATTAAAATGTCTCAGTGGATCTGTCACGCTTTATAGATTCACTATAAGTAATTTTGATAATTTGGCCAATTTTGTTTACTAGAGATAGTCTCTCCCTGTGGTCATTGTGACGCAGTGGCACAGCGTCTGACTGTATACGCAACGGTTGAGAGTTCAATTCCCACTCAGGAGAATGACTATATTTACAGTATCTTAATTTTTAAGCTCTGGTGATAAAGCACGTCTCGATTAATTCGGGTAGAGTATTATTTACAAAAAATATTTTATTGCTTCTCCCTACAAATTTGCCAATAACATTTTTTTAGAATTAAGTTGTATCCCGTATGTAACAATGCAGGCAGAGGGAACCTGGAAACCTCGTATTGTGACACTCTGTTCCCATTAAGACACTTCCGTTCCGCACTTTCCGCTAAATCCTGGAGGCATTGTGTATTGAATGGCGGAACGCTACGCTTATCCTCGTTACGGTATTACAGAGCGTGGAAACAAAAATATTTATTTATTTCCTCGAGTGGAGTGGAGTGGAGTGGAACACACAACATGTCGAAGAAAAAAGAGAGAATTTCAATGTAGCCGTCTAAGTAGTGCTTGACGATATCCAACAGGCGCAGGTTCGAGACCCGCTATGTTCAAGTTCTAATAGGTTTTCTAAAATATTTTCTATCCTTAGTGGGAAATAAAATTTAAAAAAAAATATTCAAATATTTGACAACTTATTATTTATGGAATTGTCAGAAATTCTGCTATTTCAACCTTTACGTCTATTTTCTTCGAGGCCAACTTGGCCTTACTTTCCAGATGATCGCGATACTATATACTGATACTGGGCACGGCTTTCCTTTGACCCCATGAGGAAACATCCTCAAGGGATGCCTCAACAGAAGACATAAGTTTATTTCGGCACTGTTCTCTCCAGAAACACTTGCGCGGCGGGAGTAAACAGCGTCCACTATGCTATGTCATGTCATGTGTCATTGATACGCAGAAAAAACAGCATAGGGGACAACACACAGCCTTAGGGGATGCTAGGATTCAAGGGCTTGTACTCCGAGCAAAAACCGTCGACTGCGACTTTGATACTGCGTAAAGTGAGAAATCTGGCGTTCCACTTGCATCAATTCTCGGATAGCCCGTAGTTAGGTAAACCAGAAGATCACCGGTTGAGCGACCATGGCGGAAGCCATATAACTGTCATTAATCAATCGGTGATCCTCCAGATAAACCAAGAGCTGGCTATTGATAATGCTCTCCATCACTTTCGAAAGCAGGAAGGTGATAGCAATAGGCCTGTGTTAGATAGATTAGAACCGTCACTTTTCTTCGGGATCGGGTGGATAAGTGCTCTTCCACACGTCTGGGACTACGCCGACTGAATAAGAGTGCCAAAACAAACGCCTTAGCACCGGTGTCAGCTCAGGCGCGCATAGACGGAATATTAAAGAAGAGATGCTATCTGGCCAACTCGACTTGTGGTTGTCCAAAGAAGATAGAGCTCGCCTAACAGCTTTTAGGCTGAACATAACTTTAGGCATTGTAGATCACGCGGCCTAGAATAGGATCTTCTTGGAATGGACCCTAAATTTCTTTCACTTCTAAGTGATATAAATTCAGCGGCTGTAGATTCGATTTGCAATTCTACTTATTTCATTTCAATCCTATAAAATAATATACATGTCTCTAGTAAAAAGAGCCAAAATGGAGCTTTACGAGGTAAAGTGAAGCTGAAAAAATATACGAGATCAAAAAACCTTATTTCATCATAGCCAATCTACGAATATAATTAATAAATTTATTTACTGTCAACGATATCATACCCATCATGAATTCTTTAGTTATTTGCATTATATCGAAAAATGTGAGAAGTCAGCTTAAAACCGGCTTAAAAGCTTCAATATTAAAAGCCGTTTTAAAGTTGTTTTTCATTAATTATTTGTAAATTTCAATATTTTAGCTTATTTAACCTAATTAATGATGATGAAAAGGATATATCTACAAATATCAAATATCAGCCTCACGCTGTATCCCGCACATAGCAGGGTAGGCAGAGGGAACATAGTGTTAAGACACTCCATGCGTGTTGAGTGGCGGAACTCAACGCTGCGCTTTGCCTCTACACCAGAGCGAAAAAATGAAAATATAAATGTAAAATACATATTTAATTTCCTCGAGTGGGGATCGAACCCACAACCAGTCGATTTTACAGTCATAGTTTGTGCCCCTGCGCTACAACTAACCTACAAATATTATTATTTATTTGGAAATTAAGACAAAACAAGAACTCAGGCTAAAGACGGAGTGTCTTAACACTAGGTTCCCAGATACCTTATGCTTAATACGTTTGGAAGACGTGAAACGGTAATAAATAATAATATCTTCAAAATTGGACCTGAACACTTGATTTTCTATGCCTACCCTGTTGGATATGCAGGATACAGTGTAATACTGAAAAAAATACGGGACTGGCATCCCTTACTATTGCTTAAAGTTTTAGTTCAAATCAAAATCTCTATTATATGTAATATGTATACTGCCCCTTGTATCTTATACTCATCTCTAAAGAATATTGAGATTAATATTATATGACCACTAATTAAATTAATTCCAGTACAAATAATGCGAAATGTCATACAAAGGAATAAGAATATTATATTTTTTTTAAATTAAGGCTGCTATGGTATATTTCACATAATCACATTTCTGATTAAAAACGTTGGTTTTGGGTTTGAATCGCGCTTAGAACATTTCATATTAATATTTAAAAGTGTATGATGATTAAAGTATATGAGAATGTAAAGAAGTATAATTAACGCGACGGTTGTGGGTTCGATTCCCACTTGGAGAAATCAATTAACAAAGCTCTAGTAATAAGAAACAATGTTTAAAAAAATGGCCGGAAAGTGGAGATCAAAGTGTCTTAACATAAGATCACCTTGCATATGCCCATCTTGCTATACGGGAAAAAAACGTGAAGCTGTTTTTTTTAATGCAAGAAACACGTAAAATTTGCAAAAATATGAGTTATTTCCTTGTATAGATTTATTGCAATACATTGTATAATGCAAATGCATACAAACGGAGTCACAGCATAATCTGAAGATATTAATTCTGGTTCAGGGACAGTTCGCTCGCATAAATTCTGACGCGCTCCCAGTATAATCCAGAAATGCAAATTAGATATGGACAAATGAAACGACTATACTTTTGTGTTATTTTCTTAATAATTTATTTGAAGTATTTATAAGGAATTGCGTAATGTTGTATGAACAATGAGGCTATTGTACCGCAGTGGTATAGGAGCTGAGTATAGAGGGAGGTGGTGGGTCGATCCTTACTCCAGTAAATAAATGTTGCATTTCTTTGCTCTGGTAAGATGAATACAAAACACTCATTTTCATAAAAATTGTGCGGAAAGAGAAAACTAAGTGTTTTGACACTCAGTTCCTTCCAGCTACCCTGCTATATGCGAGAATCACAGCAGAATTACAGCGTAAAGCTAAAAAAATTGAATAAGTAATAGAAAAAAAATGAACCTCCTACCATCGTACGCGAAAATTCCAAAGTTGCAACAAGGGAAATCCTTTCAATTTATAAGGCGAGTAATACAGGTAGGCTTTAATATCGGTATTGATTTCCACTGAAATTTTAAACGTGTTAATATATTGATGACTTTGTTCGTAGCCGGTGGATATTAAATATTTAAGCCTATCTACGGTCTTTTAATGAATGCGTTGCTCTTTCAGTATGAAACCTTTGGCCTATAGCGTTTGCTTTATAAATTACTAGCTTATGCCTGCGGCTTTGCTCCCATAATTCTGAATTTTATTCCAATTTAAAGCGTCATGACGCAGAGAAATAGGGGTGTGACTGTAACGCTACTGTTGTGGGCTCGATCTCCACTTTACAGAATTAATTATTATTTACTATTATAATATTTTAATTTCTTCGATCTGGCACTTACGCAAAAGCCCGGCGTTGAGTTCCGCCACTAAGCCTCGAAAAATTAATACAGCGTGAAGTTGATAAAAGTAAAAACTTCAAGATCTTCTATGATGTAACAGTAATCTCTCGAAATCTTTAACACCAATTGACCACACATCAACAGTAGCAATGAAGTAATTAGTTTCCAATAATTGAATTTCCGTTAACCGTTCGCCTTGTCATTTGCAAATAACGGTAGTGCTGAATGGAATATTTTAAGCCATTTTAAATGGATTTTATAGTACATTTTATGCTTAAAATTTCTTGTTATTTAGAAAGAATGTAGTGAAAAATCTGTACTCTTTTAATTATAGTTAAAAATATGTGTTTTAAACTATTTTTAAAGTGCTTATTCACATTTAGGAAAGAAAAATATATTTTTTAAAGAAACGTGTAGAAATTTGACGTTTCGGAATTTGAACCTGCACCTCTTGGAAACTGTTTAAGCATGTTGACAACTAAGCAATGTGCTCAATGAGAAAGACAACGTTTTCTAAAAACTTTTAATATTTTTTAAAAAGCGATCTCGTTCTAGTCTATGTGATTATAAAATACTAGTAGGCGCGCGCAGCTTCGCCCGCTTTTTTGCACCCTTAGGGGTGAATTCTAAAAAACCACGAAAAACGTGTTCAATAAAATATTTTTAACAGTCTGAATTAATTTTTTATAAAAATCGGTGGCGATTTAAAAAAAATCCATACAAACTTTCGACCCCTATTTCATCCCTTTAACTGTCAAATTTTTTAAAATACCTTCTTAGTGGATGTCCAGATTATGAAAATAAACATCTGTCCAAATTTCACGTTTCTACCATCAGCAGTTACGGCTGTGCGTGCGTCTTACCTCAGTCAGTCAGGTACATGTCCTTTTATATATATAGATTGTTTTAAAGTTTATAGATTTCTGTATAAGCTTTAATAATTTATTTATTTTCCTTTTGGAAGAGAATAATAGGAACCAAACTTACAAGTATCGTATTTACTGTCCTACCTGCCTACGCAGTAGGTTCGCACCTACTGCGCCGCTGTGGCGAAGGCATCAAAGTTATTTTTTTATTAATGAAAAATGGATAGCGTATTACCTTATCATTAAATACATATAGCAGGATAGGCAAAGGGAACCTAGTGTTAAGATATTCCGTTCCCCACTTTTAAATTCGTCGGAAAATGGGTAACGGTGTGTCTCAAAAATCATGAACATAAAACATATTAAGAATCACAATATACATCTAAGTGGAAGACATTTCTGCATTGGAAGTATCTTTAAACATGCCACGCCAAGATGTAATAAACCTTATCATTTTCATCTTTTTCTCATTTGTGTTGATGTGGAAAAATTGTTCTCCTGTGACTGTCGTAAGAGCTGGTTAAAATATACTTCTCTGACTCTTATATAACTTTTTTGTTACCTAGTAAGTATTTAGGCATAGGAAGGTTAGGGGTTCATTTCTATAAGAGATTGACGTATTTTATAGAATAACATGGTTTTGGCTTCCGTTATCGTGTCGTTTTTTTATATCAATAATCTTTGACTTTTTTAAGTGCTTGCGATTATTTTTGAGTGAATAAAAAAAAACAAAATATAGGAAATTTTCATTTTCCAAATTTAAATTGGTCAGTAGGACATTAACCTGGGTGGCTATCAACGGATTATAATAGCTACACACAAAACACATCCCTGTTTATTCCATATAGTATGAAAGATGATTGAAAATAAAAAATATTATTATATGAAGAGAATTTTAGTGTAAAGACACTTTGTCTTCCGTTTCTCATCTTAATTCAAAACATTACACGAAAAGACCCGAAACTCAACTCCGCGCTTTGAATTAACAATAATAATAATAATATTTTATACTAAATTTAATTAAAGCGAAGAGATTATTTTAACAAAACGAATGAGAAAAAACAAACCGACCAGAGCGTACCCTAGTAATACTAATAACGTGTAGAATTTTTATTAAAATCATAACTACCTTGCACTTGCTTCGGACGCGTTTAATTATTTTCTTTGAGGTATTATGATTATACAGTGGTAATAACTACTTGTTATTTTACATTTTATAAGGTTTTACAATTACAATAATACATTTTTTTTAGTTTTACGTAGAATATACTCGAGTATCTGCTATATAGATTGACTTGATTGACAAAAATTAAGTAATGCCAAAACACTCCGTTCTCTCCTAAAAGTGTTCCGCCTGAATTCAAGACTGAATAGTAGTATTAGACAGAATAGGAAATTCGGAAATTTGAATCCATATATGTATGGAATTATTGTTTTCCGCACTAAGCAGGATTTAAAATAGTTTCAAGCCATGCTGTGTGCGTCTTGTCGTCCATGTTTAGCAATTACGAAACATTCTGTGTTGAACTGGGCCAGTCGTGGCGCCGGAACACAAAGTGTGACTATAAAACCGACTGGTTGTGGGTTTAATCCCCAATCGAGGAGATGAAATATTTATTTAAATTTATATTTCTATTTCTTCGCTCTGGTGTCGAGGCAAAGCGCGGCGTTGAGTTCTGCCACTCAACACGCAATGCCTCCAGAATTCGGCAGAAAGTGGGGAACGGAGTGTCTTAACACTAGGTTTCCTCTACCTACCCTGCTATATGCAGGAGTGTGAAGCTGATTTATTTATTTTATGTTACGTGTTGAAACTTATCCGGACGTCCCGCTTCGTCCAAACAAAGAAACCACGAGAAATATAAATAGGATATTTAATCGTGTTCAGTCAACTGGAGCCTGAGGTTTTTCAATTCATTTTGATGATCTCTATGGCCGACGTAAATAGTCTAGGAATGGTCAGTGATGAAACATTTTTTATACCTTCATTCTGTATGTCGCATATAACAAAGTAGGCAGAGGCAACCTAGTGTTAACACACTCCGTTTTCATCAATTTTTTAAATTAATTATTTGATAAACTATCACAGCTTATATTATAACATACATAATATCACATACATACATACATATAAATATATCTTTCTATATATAAATAAGTAAAAACATATAAAATAACTTATCTAAGTACAGTTGTGTAACTACAAATTTGTAGTTAGTACTAGCAAATGTTGGAATCTTCATTCCGTCTCTAATGGAAGGTTGCTAATGAGTCGCGGAAGCCCGCAGTTACATTCGGAGTTCGGACTTCATTATTAAACCGTATTTAAATGGAACCAAATTTGTTATATAGTTTTATATAGCTCAAATATATATAAAATCAGAAGTGATGTTATGGCATAAGCGTGTGTAAACGCGACAGGTAGATTCGATTCCCACTCGAGGAAATTAAATATTTAGGCGGAAAGTGGCGAGAGGCGTTTCTTAACACTAGGCTCATTCTGCCTGACCTGGTACATGCGGAATACAACGTGAATGTGAAAAAACGGGCCATACATGTTACAAGTTAACTTATCTCAAGTTACTTTGAAAAATCTCATATTATACAATATTCCGCCGCAGTGTGAAAACTTTTTAATTATAAACTTTTTTTTTCTGTCGTAGGGCAAACTGAGGCATAGAGTTTCGCCACTTAAGACGCAATATTTCAAATTCAGCCGGAAATTGGAGAGCGAAGTGTCTTAGATTAAAATATTATGATGACAAAGCACGGCGATAAGTTCCGTTCTCTTTACGTGTAATGTCTTGAATAAAAAACTAAAAAAAAAAACATTTTTATTTCATATCTAGTACCAAAGCATAACGTATCTACACCATAAATATTTAAAAAAAATGTCAAAGCGTTACTTCCAGAGTTTTCCCAAATATCCAGTACTTCGTCCTTTTGCATGTAATCAACATGAGTAGAGTATGTTCAAAAATGGTTACCGTATAAACATAACGTGTTTGGTTTAGAATTTTCGTCTGCATCCAAAATAAGATACCACTAAATTTATTTTACTCCAATTTTACTTGTATATTTAAATAAATAAAATCAGCTTCACGCTGTATTCCGCATACAGCAGGGTAGGCAGAGGGAACCGAGTGTTAAGACACTCAGTTTCCCACTTTCCGTCGAGTACTGGAGGCATTCCGTGTTGAGTGGCGGAACTCAGCGCCGCGCTTTGCCTCGACACCAGAGCGAAGAAATGAAAATACAAATGTAAGTAAATATTTCACTTCGATCGAACCCACAACCAGTCGATTTTACAGTCACACTGTGCCCCTGCACCACGACTGGCCTCACTTCTATATTTATTCTCTGTTATTAGAGTATATAATTAAAAAGTTTTCTCATTGCGTTATATCGCATAACAGAAGAATTGAAAGTTATAATTGAAAGTTGAGACAGGTTGTCTTCTTGTTGCGATTTTTTGCCGCATATAGCAGGGTAGGCAGAGGTAACTGAGTGTTAAGACACTATCCCCCTAATGGAAGACATTGTATATAAAGAGGAAGAGGCGGAACCTTAAGCTGCGCTTTGTCATCATATTATTTTAATTTAGTATTAAGACAATTTCCGTCTGAATTTGAAATCAAATAAAATAAATCAAGTTCACGCTGTATCACGTACACAGCACGATAATGAAATAATGTGTAAATGTGTAAATGATTTTAAATAATATGTATAAATTATTATAATTATCAAAATTATTTTGGCGGAACGTGGAGAACTGATACAAATAAAATAAAAATAAAAAAATAAAAAATCATGTGCTACAGTTCCAAGTAATCGAACCCACACACTACTCAGTAATTAAAGAATGTAATAAAGTGTACCTAATAGCACTAAAAAACACTCAACTAAAACAACCCTTACAGTATTCGAATGGTTACACCACAATGTTAGTTTCAACCCATTTCGTTTCACCGACGCTTTTCCTTTTGTTTCTAATGTATATTTTCTTAGATAGCGCTTTGTTTGGAAGGAAATGGGCGATTTTTTTTTTACTTTTTGTACACAGTTTACTTGTAAAATGGGATTTTTTTGTTTTGGAATAAGCATTTTTGGACTGCGCTGAAGTAAAGTATTGCTTTAACTGTAATAAGAAATTTCAGAGGAATTAAATTCATGTCATATAATGAAGCATATAAATGTCGTATAAATATAGATTAGATATAAATATTTTTTTTAATTTATTACATTGTCAATCAAGAACATTCTATATGAGATCGCCGTGGCGCAGTAGCACAAGGTGTGAGTGTAAACGCGACCGCTGTGGGTTCGTTTCCCTTTCGTGGGAACGAATTGTTTAATTTTCGCTCTGGTGGTAAGACAAATCACGGCATTAAGTTTCGCTAGAAAGTGCAACACGCAGAATCGCAAAAATTATAGGAAAAGCGGAAGGCGTAGTGTCTTGAAACATGTTCTCACTGCCTACCCTGTGGGATGAAGCACAAAATTACAATTAAATTGAGTTGTTACTCTGTATAAGTTGTTTTTTAGCTATTTCAAAACATAGCGTGTTGGGGTGGAATAACTTATATAACTCGATAAAATTAAAAAACATACTTTTAGCTTCATGGTGTTGTAAGAAGTTCCCCCTGGGAACCTAGTGTTAAGACACTCCGTTGCTCATTAAAACTTTCGTTCTCCACTGTCGTCAGAACTTAACACCGCGCTTTGTCTCATTACCAAAGCGAAGAAATGAAAATATTAAATATTTCGTTCCACTGAGTGGGAATCGAACCTAGAACCGTCTCGTATCTCGTATTGTTACATAAAACAATACGCTTAAATAAATCAAGATATATTAACTCCACAACAGACTGTATGAAAGTTAAAATTTATTAATATTATAGTTCTATAACATTACCTTGCCTTAATAACTAAGAATAATGATTGCGCGCAGATGCTTAGTTAAGCCTCAACGATTTATAGCTGTTATTTCTTTTTATGGAATTGTAAGGAGGTATTGTTTAACTTTATTAGCTTTGCACATTATTATCTTGTAGTTCATAGTACAGAGACGGCAGAGAGTTAGTGCTGATTTACTCCGTTCTCCACATTCTGTCCCTTTAGATATATTGGGTGCAAAGAAATTTAAATACTTTAAATATAACAAACGGAATGTTTTAACACTAGATTCCCAGGTTCCCTCTGCCTACCTTGCTTTGTGCTTGATACAGCGTGAAGCTTAAAATTCAATTTCCACTTGAAGGAATGAATTTTTCGTTCTGGTAAATAATATAGTGCGACGACTTAACTTGAAAATATTGTAAATTGTAGTAGTCTTTATTCTACTTCCCCTCTTAGTAATAAAAACTTTTAGTAACTCTATTTATAATTATTTTTTATTGAAGTTTAGCTTAGAAGCTACAGTCAGTAGTGGGAAGCTTATGGTTAGATAGGTCGCACTTTGAAACTTTATTGTATGAAATACACAGTATGAAATAATAGCAAAGTTGAAGTGCTATATATATATATATAAATAAAATAAATCTGCTACACGCTGTATCCCGCACACAGCAGGGTAGGCAGAGGTAACCTAGTGTTAAGACACTCCGTACCCCAACTTTCTGCCGAATCACGACACTAGAGCGAAGAAATAGAAATAGAATATTTCATCTCCTCGAGTGGGGATAGAACCCACAACCAGCCGGTTTTACAGTCACACTTCGTGCCGCTGCGCCACGACTGGCCTCAGACTGACTGGCCTCATATATATATATATATGNATATATATATATATATATATATATATATATTATCGGGGAAGGTTATATAAACATACATATATCACGCCGCATTGGGTAGCGGCAACTAACGTTATATTTTGTCCCATAACAAATTATATATTAACAGTAGTTTAAGTTATTCACATCAATATTCGTCGTCCGCCTATAATTATTATATTTAAATAAAAATACTTTTTGAATAGCGATATATGAATATGAGTTTTGAGGCCAGTCGTGGCGCAGGGGTACAAAGTGTGCCTGTAAATCGACTGGTTGTGGGTTCGATCCCCACTCGAGGAGATGAAATATTTAATTACATTTATATTTTCATTTCTTCGCTCTGGTGTCGAGAGGAAAGCGCGGCGTTGAGTTTCGCCACTCAACACGCAATGCGTCCAGAAATTGGCGGAAAGTGGGGAACGGAGAGTATTAATACTAGGTTCCCTCTGTTTGCGGGATATAACGTGAAGCTGAGTTTATTTTTCGTGCACGGGGATTGAACTCACAGCTTTGTATTTTCAATTGTTTTCAATTGCTAAATGTTATTTTAAGAGAGTAGTAACTCTTTACGTTGTACTTTTCGTCTGAGCAAGTCTAAGCTTAGAATTAGGCATTTTATTAATATACAACGACTACAAGCGTATTTGAACCCACAACCCTTCTCATTCCCCCTTATCTAAAATAGCTCTATATTTAGCGTAAAATGTGTAAATAATACGTATAGTTCTTACTCAGACGTAAATGAGAAAAAAGTATGAAGACGAATAATTTTCTTTCTCCAAATGCACAAAGGCTTTATAAATTATTGGTTATGTGGGATGGGGCGAGCCTCTCTGTGGATATGGTGTATGGATTCTAATATACGTGTAAAAATGGATAAATGAAAAATTAGAATTTTGTAGGCGTTTATTTGTGTATAATATATTATAGTTTAAAACTATAAAATATACGCTTTTCTATTCCAAGTATTAAAAGTATTATGGAATGTGCTCGGAGCTATGAATTATATGAGTCTTAATGCGAGATTTTTACTAGGAACCTCTGAACAGTTCCACAATCCAGTCATGGCTTCACCAGCAAACCAACTTGATGATACCGTATTATTGTAGTTTCTCCTAAACTTTATATAACTGTCTTTAATTTTGACACAATTTTGAAAGGGGTTCAAATTCAGTTTCTCAGTTTTTACGTTACATATTATAGTTTAAAAGTTGATTAAATAAAAGCGAGTTTATGCTTTTTCCGAAGTTAGTTTAGGTACATCTGAAAACAATTTAATAATTTTTATAGTCTGATTAGATTAAGTATATATAATAGAAACGTTTAGAACAAAATGTTTTATTTTTAGGTTTTCTATAATTACCTTGTAAAGTACCACAGCTGCGTAAGAATTATTATTTATTTATTTCTTTATTTGTACACCACTTATATAAAATACACAAAAAAAAACAGAATTAATTTTTAAACATTTTTTTTAAGTGTTATTCCACACTTAGGAAAGAAAAATACTTATTTAGTAAACGTATAAAAATTTGAACGTAGCGGGACTCGAACCCGCCCCTCCTGGAAACCGACCAGGCGCTCTAAACACTAAGCCATACGTTCTACTTCTACTTAGAACTTCAAATTTTTATACGTTTTCTAAATAAGGATTTTTCAGAATTAATTTGTTTTAAAACAAAAAAAGAGCATTATCAACAACTTCTCAGTTTAGATCAGTTAATTATTTATTTATCAAGCGATAACTTACCTCTAGTTTTGTTTTCCACCTTCACGCTGTATTCCACCGAAAGCAGGAAAGCCAGAGGGTACCTTAAGACAATCCGCTTCCCATTTTCCGCCGCTCGATGGAATGCGTGTTGAGAACAGACGAACGGCGGACCTCAACGCCGCACTTTGCCTTGTCACCAGATAAAGAAACGAAAATATTAAATAGATCACTTACCGAGTGGAAAAGCCACGGCCATGCCGTTTTTTAGTTTTATGATTTTATACTAATAAAAAACACAATAAAAAGATAAAATATATATGCATATTCCAGAATAAAAGTATTAACTCATATGCGTGGCATTTGACAGCATTTTTATGAAAAGATAAAGTTGCAGACAACAGTTCCGAACTGCTTTTCAATGGTTCTACTACAAAACTACAAGTGAATAGACGCAACTGTATTCAAACTATTTGAAATTTTATTATTTTGTATACTATATGTATGGATAGGTATTTTGTATATTATTATGGGATTGAGTCTCTGTATTCGACTGGTTATGTCTCCAGAATTCGTCGGAAAATGAGGAACGGAAGTGTTTTAATGGGAACGGAGTGTATTAACACTAAGTTCCCAGGTTCCATTTGCCTACCCTGCTATGTGGGGTATACAGCGTGAAACTTAAGCATGCTTTTATATTAACTTCAAGCATTTTCTACCTTATCCATTCACATTTTGGTGATGGAAAAAAATTACACAGTTACTTAACACAGTACGTTTCAAGAATTTGACTTGTTTTAACACTAGGTTCCTTTTTCCTAACCCAGATTGGATTAATGAAATATAATGCATTAATTCAACACCGAACTTTAATTAATATGAAAAAATAAATTATTCAAAATATTTTTTCTTGACAAAAGTGCGATGTTGAGTTGTGAGTGGTGAACTCAACACGCGATGCTTCTAAAATTTGGCAGAAAGAGGAGAACGGAGTGTCTTAATGCTATATTCCTCCTATCTATCCCACTGTACTGCGGGATACAGCGTGAAACTTCATTTTCGTGGAAATTCAGACGTTTTGAACAACGCTACAACGGTAGTATTAATTATCTATACCTATAATTATATATGTAGTTATAATAAGGTAGCAATTAGTTAGATGTCATTAATTAACATAATATATTTGTCGGTGGCATCCTGAAGCAATTATAATTATAAAAGATAGATAGATTCGGGAAAATGAATTGTTCTTATTTCCACGCTCTGGTAACGAGGCGTAGTGCTACATCGCTCGCGCCTCTTGGATACCGTCCATTGTGGATTACTGTGAAATGTGCAAGTGGCGCGGGTTCAAATCCCACTACGTTCAAATTTATGAACGTTTTCTAAGTTTCGTTTTCTAAAAATTTATTAAAAAAATATTTTTCTCCTCTAAGTGTGGAATAAAATTTAAAAAAATAAAAAAAATATTGAGAAATGAAGTATCTTAGCACTAGGTTCCCTCTGCCTACCCCGTTATATGCACGTTACAGCTTGAAACAAAAAAAATATTGTCTTCATATTATCAATAAAAAAAAATAATATTTCTAATTTGATTAACAAATTTCAAATGACATTAATTTTATATTTCATTTTTCAGAACTGTTGAACCAAACAGCCAGTATTTAAACGATAGTATAAAAACCTTTCTCTTTAAAAAAAAAGAGGCAAAAACATCCTGTAGCCATTCGTTAGTACTTAAATCGTAAATTTGACCGGAAAAATGAGCGGAGCTCTAATGAATGGTGCTTTTCTACAGCCTTCAAGGGCCTATTTGAAAATTTAATTTTAATGCAAATTGCATTTCGAATATTATGAATAGTAATGCGGAATATGATTTATGTTTTTACGCTTATTTACCATTTTTATTATATATAGTTTTTGTAAATATATAATAATCCGCTTTTTTGTCTGTTAATTAGTTGTTGTAAATGGGTGTGTAAGTATGGTTTTTTTGACACCACGCTGTATTCCGCATATAGCAGGGAACTTAGTGTTATAACACTTCGTCCTTTACTTTCTGCCCATTTTTTTGAGACATTGCTAGTTGGATGGCGGAACTCAAGGCTCTGCTTAGTATTGTTAACAGAGCGAGATAATAATTAATTACCTGAAGTGGGAATAGAACTCATAACCGTCGCGTTTAGAGTCGCAGACCGTCCGCTGTGCCACGATGACCTCGAGTTAAGTAGCTATATTTTTATTTTATGGGTTGCTTGTATAGTACCTGATTAAGTAAAATACACAATTTCATTAAATATTTGAAATTCTCCTTATAAAATCCACAACAACTGTCAAAACTTGCCATTTCTTTACAAGTGCAGCTTTAAAACAGTCTTGTACATTAAAACTGATCTTAATTACTTTAATATAATAGTTTAGTGACCTAATTCTGTATTAATCAAGTAATTTCAATCTTAAATCCAAGAAATAAAGTTGAAAATAGACTGTTTGTTTCCTAATGTGAAGAAAATCGCACATTTTCTCACCTTATCTCGAGCGCATTAAGTGATTTTACGATGTTATAGTATTATACTTAAAGCAAGTTGTTGTTTTAGATAGCTACCTTGAAACTTACATAGCCTGTAAGTATACCGATTTATATTTTTTTTATATAATTCTCCTTAATTTTATAGGCTTCTGATTAAAACACTTTGTTCTCTTCTCTCCGTTCATTGTAAAAGCCTTTTTATTATAAAAAGTTTAAATATGAAATGATTTATGAACGCTGATAACAATACTCACTATCGAGTCTTCATAAATTTTTAAAACTTAACACACCCCTAAAAATTGCGCCGCGTACATATCTTAATTAAATAGAATATGTTTCAAGACTTATATGGGTTTTTAGTCAAAGCTGTGTTTAAAATCTACCAAAATGTTTTGCTTTTAAATAAATTACTGTGAAATGCGAGTAACACTTTAAGTAGAAACACTTGGCTCAAACATAGCTGTTCTACAAATCGTGAGCTTTAACTGACTTTGGGGGTTACAATTCATTTTCTACAATTGTGTGTTAGAATCACAGAAGTTTGTTTTATAATGCATATGGCATCAAGTAGAATTATTTATTTACTTATTAAGGGCAGCTAATTAAACAGGCACGGCGTTAAGTTCCGCCATTCAACACGTAATGCCTTCAGAATTCGATGGAAAATGGGTAATGGAGTGCCTTAACATTAGGTGCCCTCTGCCTACATTGCTATGTGCGGGATACACCAACTAAATCAACTTCATTTATTTATATTATATTTTACTTTAGATATTTGGAAAATTGGCTATTACTTTAATCAGTCAAAGGACAATTAGACATCTTTTTTAACAATTATCAAAGGAAAATTACCTTCTAATATAGATTAAAAAAAAGCCTCCATTTTTAGTCCCCTTTTTTTTTGGACAAATTGGACACAGTTCTTTGTCATTTGTTTGAATACATCCAACTACTAGTGGTGGAGGTAGAATATCCTTGCCTGTAATCTGCCTAGTAATAGCAATAAGCCTCCCTTGAACATATTTCATTGTATATTCAGTGTTTTTAAGTTTCCATATCATTCAGCACTAAATCTCTTGCTATTTTCAATAAAAAAGATATTTTATTTTATCTCTCTTAAATTTGTCATTGCATTGGAGAACTTTGATACAACACAAAGCTATTTAGCCGGCCATGTCCAACATTTTTGTAAGATAAGCCACCGCAAGTTTTACGGCTCCAACAACAAATAGAGCACTTCATATCCACCTCGTTCATTCCACTTTTCCTATAATTATAGTCTACAATTATAACGAGATTTCCTGTATAATTTTCGATTTTTATGAATATAGAAAAAGTGTTCATTAGGTTTTGGCTATTCTTCACAAGCAAAAATACAAACTTATTTCATTTTTTTTTATAAGAATAATTAAATATAATTCATGTAATTAAAATCAAAAAACACATTATCTAAAATAGAGACAGTATGAATACATCCATACCCGTTTTACTAAAGTTGTAGTCTACTAGACGTGGTAGTCTCATTCTCATTCACACACTTTTCTTACATTATGCATCCGTGGGCTTCCTGCGATCACCTGTGATACATTATCCAACGCGAAAGCTCATTACAGTAAGGTACTGATAGCGGTGGGAAATCTTTTTAAAGTCAGTGGTAATACACCGAATTTTATATTTCGCGGTGCCTATGGGACTACCACGTCAGTCGCAGGGTTAAATTAGACTCACTATTGATACTACTTACTATGGAATAAAAATATATATAATTATAAATAGTTGAAAAAAAAATGTTTAAATATTTGTAGGTTTCTACGATCTCTAATCTATTATATAATATGAAGTTATTTATGACGTTAATGCCATTTCTGTCATATTAAACAATCACACAAAATTAACCAAAGCTAAGGTGTAAGGTGTTACCGTTACCCCTCGCCGCAATCTGAGCTCGTCGTTAGAATTTCGTTACAAATTATGTATGTATGTAGACATGTATGCGAAAATTCGGCAAATTCTCCAAGAATGTTTTGTAAATGTTAGGCTTTTTAGCTAAATATTACTTGCGATAAAATTTAAAAAGCTTAAGATATTAAGTTTTACCAAGTTTTGAATTTGATTGAAGTTTGTTTTGCCTTTTAAATGAAACTATTTTAACCGTATATTTAAGGTTTTACATTTTGGAACCCAAATAGTTGGAGAGTCTACTCGTGACGACGGACTACTGCAAAGTGTTCGAAACGTCGGGTTTCCAAAATGTTAAACCTTAAATATACGCGATTAATCCGGTTAAATTAGTTTCATTTAAAATGTGTAATAATCGTGCAAATCAAAGAACTTATTTTATTTTGCCTTCTCCTATATTTAACATGAGAAAAATAACGGAAGTGACATTTAACAATTAATTTTTTTCCTATTTAAAATGGACGCCATATTTTGACATTATCACCCCATAACTTCCGACAATATAAGTTTTAAAAAGAACGGGGGTTAAAGTGAAACGAAATTATTCTTGCAAATAAACCCAACGTAGCTAAATGATATTTCTGATCGACCACTCATAGAACCGATCTATTCTTCGAGAATATGAAGAACATTTTAGTAAAATTCGAATATAAAGAACACAGAAGAAGAAAACATTTTAGTAAAATTATTTTCAGACTACAAACAAAATAACAATTAAGTCTCAACAAAAAAAATCTCTTATAGATCTCTAAAACTTAACAGACCACAAGAAAGTAACAAAATTTCCTAGCCCTAACTTCATACAACCTCATACAACAATCCTACAATAGAACGTACAATAAACAAAGTAATAAACCAACCGAGTAGTTCCCGTCCAACGCTAAGAAAGCTCAATATAATAGCTACTAATGGTTGGATCGTTAGCGGCAAATGTTGCGAGGGTACCGGTATCAAAGTGCAATTAGACCTGGCCGTGATCGCGAAATGTAAGTAATTATTGCTAATTTACTTTTAATGTACTGTGAATTTTCTATTGGTAACACGCAATTTGATGGCTGTTGAGTGGATTGAAGTAAAATCTTGTTTTTTTTTTGTTTTATCTAGGGAACTGCTTAACGCTGCATTCCGTACATAGCATTGTAGACAGAGGAAATCTAGTATTAAAACATTTTGTTCTCCATTTTTCACTGAAGAATGCAAGAGAGATCTGAAAGGTTGTTGTGGGAGGCCCAAGGGGCTTTAGACCTGGAAGAGGGTGTATGAGATCAGATCTTTTCCCTCCGCATGATCACGGAAAAATTTTTGGCCGTTAACCAAAAAGTTTTCTGTGCTTTTGTGGACTTGGAAAAGGCGTTTGACAGAGTTGTAAGAGCGACATTATGGGAGATACTACCCCGGTACAATGTGAACGAACCCTTGCTGCAGGCTGTAAAGTCTCTTTACAGAGATCACTCAGCCTGCGTGCGAGTAGGAGCTGGCATGTCGCCCTGGTTTGACATCCGATCAGGTGTTAAACAGTGCCATGTCAGCTTGGTTGTTCAATTTGTTTTTAGATAGCTGTCTCCAAGGAGTGAAACAAAGTGAAATGGGAGTGAAAGTAGGTGACCTGAATGTGAATTGCCTGCTGTACGCAGATGATGCAGTGCTTATTGCATCATCAGAATGCGAGTTGCAGGCATTGGTCACCACTCTGAAAGAAGGGTGTGAATATAATGGTCTAAGCCTCAATGTGAATAAGACAAAGGTTCTGATTTTTGAAAGAGATGAAGAAAGGACGGAATGCAAGATCAGTGTAAATGGTAAGATATTAGAACAAGTGAATGAAGTGGTATACTTGGGAAGTATGTTCAGTAGAGATGGAAGATACGAGATGGATGTGGAAAGGCGTATTGCTGCCGGTAACAAGGTTAACGGAGCCTTAGCTGCATTGATGAGACGGCGAAACGTCAGCACAGCTGCGCGTTTGGCCGTACACAATGCAGTTTTGGTACCGACTCTGTTATACGGCAGCGAAACGTGGGTATTACAGAAGAAGAATGAAAGAAAGATGAATGCTGTGGAGATGCGATCTCTTCGTAGGATATGCGGAGTCAGCTTAGCTGATCGAATCCGCAATGAAGAGGTACACAGAATGGCAGGTACTAGCGAGGATGTCACAGTGAGAATGAAGAAGAACGTGCTCAGCTGGTTTGGGCACGTCGAACGAATGAGTGATGAAAGAATGGCAAAAAAGATTTATGATGGAAAAGTGAGCGGTAAGAGAGGTAGGAGAAGACCTCGGTTGACCTTCGTAAACACAGTATCAAAGATACTGGAGGAAGGTCACGTAAAAGGCATGAGGACCCCCCGAAGGGCATGTATGAAGAGGTTGATGACAGTGGACGAGGCGAAAGAGGTATGTAGAGACTGTAGCGTTTGGCGCTCGGTTCTCTCTGACTACCCCGCAAGGGATAAAGCGTGAAGCTAAGTAAGTAAGTATTTTTCACTGAATTCTGGAAGCATTGCGTGTTGAGTGGCGGTACTCAACGCTACGCTTTGCCACTTTGGTAATCGATCCCACAACCTGTCGCGTTTACAGTCACACTTTGTGCCCTTGCTGGTTTTTTTCACTACACTAATACATATTTGTTTGGTTGAACGAGTTAATCTAAGGAAACAATTGATTCGAGTTATATTGTTTTATGTTGGCAGTCCATTTGTCAAAGAAAGCTACGTAGATAGTATATTTAGGCTTTCTTGAATACCCCTAAGAAATTTTATTTTCTTCTTTAGACATGTTTAGACGTATTTATTAGTAAGCGGTGCATACCAAATTCACCTTTTATGTAATCAAACTGAAAATCAATCGCAAAGCATTTGAAATACTTTAAAAGTTTCTCCGAATAAAGAATCTAAACGTTATCTCATTTTTCATATATTTGTTACTGCGTGGCGGAATTAAGCACCGCATCTCGTTTGAGCTAACCTAAATAAAATAACATTTGAAATGAAATATATTCACTAATCTTCCAACAAATTGACATCACTTTTAACAATCAGAGCTCAATTCTTTTCAACCGTTTGAATCAAGCCTCATTTAATGGAAGCGTCGCAAATTACAATTTATTGTTGAAAATGTTTATTTTATTTCCCCAAATCTACTGACCTGGCTAAGAATGTACGGCTTCAGTGTATCGGACTGATAGTGGCTCAGATTTTGTTTGTTTTTTGCTTCACGTTATATCCCGCTATGTAGGTAGAGGGAACCTAGTGTTAAGACACTCCGCTTCGAACTTTCGAGCGATGCGTATCGAGTGGCGGAACTCAATGTCGCACTTTGTCTTGTTACCGTAGTGAGGAAATAAAAATAAATAATTATGTATTCCCTCGATTGAGAATTGAATGCATTATATACTGTATACAAAATAATCGTTGCCTTTACTTTGCCCCTGCGCCGCGACTAGCCTCATATATGTATAAATATTATACATATATTATAATAACAAATATTATATAATATAAAGATCATTATAATATTAAGCGGCCAGGGGCACCAAGTGTGACTGTAAAATCGACTGGTTGTGGGTTCGATCCCCATTCGATGAAATAATATATTTATTTACGATTATATTTTCGTTTCTTTGCTCTGATGTCTCGACATCAAAGCAAAGTGCGGCGTTGAGTTCCGCCACTCAACACGCAATGCCTCCAGAACTTGACGGAAAGTGGGGAACGGAGTGTCTTAACACTAGGTTCCCTCTGCCTACCTTGCTGTGTGCAGGATATAGCGTGAAGCTGATGATCATTATATTTATACATATGTATGTATAAATATTATTTAAGCAGAAACTTACTTTGTTGCCTTTCTCTCCATCTGTCAAGACCTTTTATCTCGAGATTAACTCACAACGCAATCAAAAGATTATGCCTTGATTGACGAGCGTTTATGCCTTGATTTCGCTGCAGTTTGTACGAAATTCGCCGTGTAATCAAAACCTATAGGGAGGGTACTTCCTGTGGACCTACATTCAGATAAAAGAAAAATTTATAGGTATTTCATACAAAAAAAACTTATTATTTAGAAACGTGTATTTGTAGTTAATTTCGTACACTTGAGTGCATACGTTAGCGGATTTAAGTTTGTCAAGTTTTATAAATTGTACTTCCCTTTGCCATCTTTTTAGAAATTGGTCCGAAACCCTCGCAATGCGAGTTCGACTCACACTTGACTGGTGTTTTTTTTGTTTTCAATTTTACGGTGCTTCGTGCATAACAAGGTAGGCAGAGGCAACCTAGTGGTAAGTGTCTTCGTTCTCCACTTCCCCCCAATTTAAAAGATGGCGTGTTAAGTTATGGAAGTCAACGCCGCGCTTTGTCTTTTTACCAGAACAAGGAACGTGTCTAGAGTCAAACGCCGTGCCGACATAGCGTTATTAAACAAAAAATAATATTATATGAAAAGCAACATTTTCACATTTTATTAAATTTATCCTTTAAACTTTGCTGTTATTTAACAGCAAATATTTCTTCTCGAGCAAATATTCATAATATTTCTATTTAAAAAGACTGTGATCTCAAAACTCAAATCCCACGGAAATCCGCTTACTGATGGATTATAATTATGCTTAATGGTTCTAAAAGTTTAAATGCTAAAAGCGAAGTGTTGGTGCTTATATAATGTGCATTTTGACGTAAGTAGCCTTTGTGATAGTCATAGGTTCAAATCTTTTTTGTTCTTTTCGAATGTAAATTGGAATAGTGCGTAAAATTGATTGACCGTCTATTAATCACGTGATTGTTTTTAACAGGTTTTAATCCCCTCCATCTCCTTGGTGCAACGTGTTGAAACTAATTCCAAAATCTGAATAAAAAAGTGTATTTTTTGTCACCTATAAAGAAGCGATAAAGAATAGTTTAAAAAAAAACTTCAAAACACGCTTTTATGAAAAAAAAATACTAAAAAGTATTTAAATACTATATATTTTTAAAATTAAATGAAGAATTTTTTATAAACTTTTTTTTTTTTCAGCTTCACGCTGTATCCCGCACACAGCAGGGTAGGCAGAGGGAACCTAATGTTAAGACACTTCTGTTCCCCACTTTCTGCCGAATTCTGGAGATATTGCGTGTTGAGTGGCAGAACTCAACGCCGCGCTTAACCTCGACACCAGAGCGAAGAAATGGAAATATAAATTTAAGTAAATATTTCATCTCCTCGAGTGGGGATCGAACCCACAACCAGTCGGTTTTACAGTCACACCTCGTGCCGCTGCGCCACGACCGGTCTCGTCCTACTACCTAATTTATAAACTTAAATGGTTTTTTTTCTTTTTAAGTTAATTTTTTCACAAAAAACATGTTTTTTTTTTACTTTTTTTGTAGTTCCTGTTGAACTACAATCCGGAAATTGGTACGGAATCTTTAGTGACCGAGTGCAACACGCACTTGACCTGTTTTTTTTACATATAGCATTTTCATCGGTCCTTGGTAAGTATACAAAATGTCAAATTAATCCAACGTTTCAAAGTTGTTCAAAATTACGTTCAAAGTTTCCGTTACAAACAAACATTCATACATACCTACAGATATACGACCGATGCTAATAAAAACGTGTTAACAGAATACAGCAATATTTTTATTTAAAGACCATTATAATAATGTCTAAAGAGAAAGATTGCAGTTTATTTTACCACGGACTAGCAAGACTTTCTTCAAATTCTATAAATGGATAAGCATCTTCTAAGACCGTTGTCGGCACTGTGCTTTGTTAAAGAGCAACGTTGGTTCCATCAAATCAACAGAATAACCGACACGCCGAGCCCCGCAATTGTCGCAGTACGTTTGATGAAAAAATAAATACACGTGATATTTTACATCCACTGTCCCTTGTATATATATATANATATATATATATTCATGATTTTTATCGACCAAAAGTAAATGAAAACAATTTGACCTATTCCTACATTTTCTCTGACTACCCTTCAGAACATAGGAAGGAAGTTTTAAAAATACACGATTTTTTTTTCACAAAACACTCCATTTCTACACTTCTATACGTTGAAGTCAAGACTCTCCACCACTCAAAACAACTTGTACTGGCAGAACCAAAATTGAAATGTACAGTGTCGTGTTTCCAACCGCGCTGAATGAAGCCTCATTAAACGTTGGCGTCGCAAATTGCAATTTACCGTCGAAAGTGTCGCGTTAAAAAACGTTATTTTAACATTTTACATTATAATGTTATAATGACTTTTGTCTCGTATTTTTCTTTTTTCTTTTTTAATAATAATAATAGCCACGTCCACATATTTTAGGTGTAAAATTTGTGTTTGTAATGCAAAATTATCGAACTTGTAATATACATAAAAATAACTTGGCCCTCAAATGGTAATTGAATCTACTATTATCACAAACTGACACTTCCAAATTGTGCAAGTGCAAGTATGCCATGTTTTATAATTAAGTAACATTTATTTCTAAAGTGTTTCTATTGAAGATAACGAGGCATTTAAGATAAGACTTTACGTTTTGAAGATCGATGATCATATTAAAGATAACATACTTACTTAATAAATAAGATGCAAAATCAATGTAATCATGATTATTACAGAAATGGATCTATTAATCTAACCTAAAATGGAGAACTCCGTGATAATTCCATATCTCTCTCTCTCTCTCTCTCTCTCTCTATGTGTCTTTGTATCGTAACATAATTGTAACCTACAAGAAACAATTAAAAACCAATATTCAGAAGAGTACATTAGATGGTAACAGTTGTAAGTAAAACTAGGTCAATGTGCTGAGCAAAAACTATTTAGCCAACTCATTTACTACAGCTTGCCGTAATAATACTAGTGATTTCTTTGGTAACAGCATGATTTACGAATTGCTACTTAATTATGAATCATCAATGATTATTTTTTTAACTTCACGCTGTATTCCGCACACAGCAGGGTAGGCAGAAGGATCCTGGGAACCTGATGTTAAGATACTTCGTTTCCATTAAGACACTTCTGTATCCACTTTCCGTCGAATTCTGGATGCGTTGCGTGCTCAGTGGCAGAATTCAACGCCGCGCTTAGCCTGAATACCAGGGCCAAGAAATGAAACTATTAAATATTTTATCCTCGGGAGGAGACGCAGGATTTTTTTAAAAACTTCATATAATATTTAATATTAGCTAATATTCTACCAGTATGTATGGTGTAGGCGAAACAAACCCAGTGACCTACTATCATTTCATACTTGATGTTCGGAGGTTTTTGAGACGTGTGCTAAATTTTAGATACCCAAATGGAACCAAGTGATGATTCTGAGTTTATTTACAGATAAAAGTAAGATTAATTTCTTATATACAAATCAGCATTAAAACGTCGACTGTGTTCAATAAATATTACAAAGATTTAAAGTCGGCAAATAATGCTTTTAATAATTTAGATGTCTATTATTTCATCTCCACCGACATTGTAAGATGCTAATTGTATAAATTGTTCTTTCGCTAAAAAGTTTTTGATCGTATTACTTACTTATTTCGAACAAAAACTATAAACATTTAGCATTTTTTTTAAGTTTACGCTGTATATACCTGGAAACCTATAAATGTCTTACTATTAGGTTTCCAGGTTCCCTCTGTTTGTTTTCCGTTCTTATTAAGGCACTGTCATTCCCGATTCTGGAAGCATTACATCTTGAATGGCGTAAGTCAACGCCGCCCTTTGCCTCGTTACCAGATGAAGGGAATTAAAATATTTAATATTTAATTCCCTGAGTGAGAATCTATCTCACTACATCGTCATGTTAAATCATGGTCAAATGAACACAATTTAGAAATTTTATATGACAAACGATACAATGTAAGTGCCTGAGGTAAATGACTACAAGGATAGTGGGTTCCATCGAAAATAATTCCGTATAGCGTACGAGTACATGCTTATAGCCTTCTTCAATAAATGAACGCTTATAAAAAATATTTATCTAACTGATAAATATTTTTTTAATTGAAACCATTAGTTTCTGAGATTAACGCATTGAACCGAATAAACTCTTTAGCTTTCCAATATTAAATATAAATTTATTACAGCGGCTCACCATCTTACTGTGAGAACTTGACGGTTGTGGGTTCAATTCCCACTCGGAGCAATAAATTTTTTGCTATTCCTCGGCTCTGGTATAATGAAAAACGCGATGTTAAGCCACACACAATATTTTGACAATTGGGTGATGCGTGGGGCACAAAAGGTCTTAACATTAAGTTCCTTCTGCCTGCCCTAAAATTATATATTACGTATTTATTTATTTTCTATTTATATAATTATATAGGTACATATATATGTAAGTATAATATATGTTTGAACATGATCGATAGTAGTAATAGCAACGCCTCATTAGCTAATGGGTAAGAAGCGACCGCATTCAGTTTTTCTACAGCTTTGTTTGAAAACGGCTCCACAGATTCCACCTCTATATAGCAAATGCTAATTAATTTTTTTTTCATACCACACTCCATGCTACGATTATGAGTTTCCGTATAAATTGAATGGCATAAGCGTTTTATTTTATTTTATTTTGTTTTGTTTGATTAAATTTTTAAGTTTATAATTTTTTTTTGTTGTGCTTCGACACCATGTTGGTGAAAATGGAATATATCTCATTGAACGTGATGATATTCGGTTCGAATCTCTTTCGTGAGAATGTTTACATTGCTCAAATATTTCTATTTGTTTAATTTTATGGAATGTATTTTTGCAAAATTTTTACTAATGTCAAAAATGAGCAATGTCCTTGAAAAGTGGAGTGATTTATAATAAACTTAATTTTTTCGTATAATAAACTTAATAAAAAATATAATTTGAGGTGCAGCGGCACAGCGACTGTAAATTGGCTTCTTTTCATTTTCTCACCTTAATAAGAAGACAAAGCGCGGCGTTTAGTTCCGCCATTCAACATGGAATGTCGCGAAAATTGGGAGATTGGTGAATGGCATGTCTTTACACTAGGTTCCATAGGTACCTACACTGCGATATGCAGCGTACCTACATCGTAAATCTATATAAATAATAATATAGGTAGATTAAAATCAAAATTAAATCAGCTTCACGATATATCCCGCACACAGCAGAGTAGGCAGAGGGAACCTAGTGTTAAGGCACTCCGTTCCCCACTTTCCGCCGAGTTCTGAAGGCATTGCGTGTTGAGTGGCGGAACTCAACGGAAATAAAAATGTAAATAAATATTACATTTTCTCAAGTGGGGATCGAACCCACAACCAGACAACATATTATACCTATATGTATTTTCTAATAATTACTTATAATTGAAATACTTTTATTTTGTTTCAGTGAACGCAGGCTACATGTACATACCATCGGAAGATCTGGACCATAATTTCATTTTCAAGCAGTTTCAAAGGTAAGTCAAATTATATTATAGGTTGAGGCCGTCGTCGGCGCGTACAGACTGCCTATAAAGCGAGCATCTGTCTGTAAACACGACGATTGTGGATTCGAATTCCACTCGGGGGAGTAGATTTTTTTCATTTACTTACTTTGGTTACTTAACATTAGGTACCTTCTGCCTTCAGTGTTATTATACGCGGGATACAAAAACAAAAAAAAGAAGACTAGTCCTTATGAAACTTACAAATTGAAAATTTAAACATAATAATAATGATAAAATATTTATTGCCATGAAATACATAGACAATTTTAGAATAACAGAACATTATTACAGCTGATATTGTGGTAAAAGGTGTAACTCAGCTAATGATGCTTGAATTTCGAGTCTCTAGCATCGCTGTTTTTCAGTTACACCTTAGAAATCTTGCTCCCTTAGATGTTGAGCGGGTGCAAATGAAAAATGACAACAAACACTCCATTTTACTCTTCAAAAAAAAAGATTCCCATATTCAACGTTATTTACACTTTTTATTTATATTTATTGACAAAAACAAAAAATTATATAATAACAAAAAAAAAGATAAAGAGATAACATATTAAACATTTTATTTATATGTAATAAATTAGTTAGTTATTATATATCAACTGTAGTAACCTAGATAGAGGGCGATGATCGTGGGTTCAATTTTTAAAGCACTGGCCAAATACCACTTTTAAAATCTGATATATTTCATTTTACTTTATTCACAACGTCCATTAAAACTAAAATCGAGTAAGTAAGTAGCTTTAAGTGGAGTTGAAAATATTTAAACAAATAAAAAAAAGGACAATCAAAACGAGAGAGAGTCGCAGTAACGTCGGCCAGTGACATAAAAAGACGCTTATCAGCTGTTTCAGTGGATGCTCGTGTTTTTATTGGCTTTAAAGTTTTATGTCATTGACTGTTTTGTATAAGGCTGTGGGTACAAACGTAAAATATGTATAAATTTTATTATTGTCATAAGGAGGTAAGTAGTGGAGGAAGAATTTTCTTTTAATTATTTGTGTTATAATTATAATAATTATCACATTAACTAATCACTTAGAAGCCGTCGTAGTGCTGTTATGAGGTAGATTCCCACTCGAAGCAGTCTGGCAACGTGGCAAAGCGTGGTGAGTAGCGTCACTCAACACGCAATACTTCCAAAGTTCGGGAGAGTGGGGAACAGAGTGTCTTAACACTAAGTTTCCTTTGCTTACCCTGTTATATGAGATATGGTGTGAAGATACTATAAAAAAAATACTTAGTAAGTAAATATAACCTAGTTGATTATATTGCAATTTTTTTAACTTTCCATCGCAAAATGTCAAAATTAATTGAACCAAATTGGTAAAACAAAAGTATTTTAAATTATACTATACCCCCAATTCGAGTTCTAACCTGTAACCTCTACAAAAAAAAATCAGCTTCTCGCTATATTCCATTCCTTCTATACCGCCGAATTCCCAAGTGTTATAGGTCATTTTAAAACACTAAATAAAAAAAATAAAATAAATCAACTTCACACTGTATCCCGCACACAACAGGGTAGGCAGAGGGAACCTAGTGCTAAGGCACTGTTCCCCAATTATATAAAATACAATCACAACCTCTACAATTATATAACATCTAATTATATGATCATAATGAATCGTATTGTGTTAGAAGCCTACAAATTTTACGATTTAACTGTGCCAGAGTAACAACAGA
Organism: Heliconius hermathena; assembly: GCA_013403705.1. Lineage (NCBI taxonomy): Eukaryota > Metazoa > Arthropoda > Insecta > Lepidoptera > Nymphalidae > Heliconius > Heliconius hermathena. Next base: position 223,544 of record JAAIXJ010000336.1, on the reverse strand, counting down.
AGTAAGGGACGTTTTATTGTCTTCTGGGTATTGAAGATAGGATTGAGCGCTGTGTGCCCTATTAATAACTTCATTACAATGGTATTATGTAGTACAATGGTATTGGTTTACAAGGGGTGATTTATGGGTTATATGTTCATTTTGGGTCGGGATTTCAAGAGCAGTGTGAGAAAGAAAGACCCTACGGTAGATGGCGACCCGAAACTCCTAGTCAAAAAAATTGGCCGTCTTTTGTCTGCTGCGGGGATTTTGTATAAAGAAATAATAAATTTAATAAAATATATAAAAAATCAATAATAGTTTAAATAAAAGTGAAATACATTTGTTTAATTACTATATAATATATATATTTTTTTGTTTATTTATCAAATAAATTAAAATATTTCAATGTAAAAAAGTTATATACTATACTATAATTATATACTATAATTATTTTTCACCTTTTACTTTATTTTTTCACAAAAGCGTTTAATTTTTTTTAAACTATTAGAATATATTGATTTATTATTTTTTTGTTGGATATTTCATAAAAGCATGTTTTTAGTCTTTTTAACTATTATTTATTATATAAGTTGTAATACCCGTTGACCTACAATACGAAAATTGGTACGGAACTCGGTGGGCGAGTCCCACTCGCACTTGACCGTTTTTTTTCATATTATTCTATTGTCATCGGCGTTTGATAAATTTGAAAAAAATTAAAATCAATCAAAGTCAGTCAAAATTGGGTTAAAAATTTTCCATTAAAACCATGTATACATAGATAAATGCGACCGAAGCTAATAAAATAGTAATAAAGACATAAAATACAAAAATATCAAGTCCATCGTGGCGCAGTGGCACAACATGTTACTGTTAACGTGACAGTTGTGGGTTCTTATCGAGTGAAATTAAATAAATGAAATTAAATCGAGTGAATTATGTACTAATACGAGCGCGTCGCTCGAAGTAAAACTATTTTAAATTTTCCCGCTCTGATAAGGCAAAGCGTAGTGATTTGGTTTCGCAAATTGAAATATAGATGGCGTTGCAGGAAGTTAGATCGCGCTATCGTTACGTTCATGTCGAATGTATATCATTCGGAATTTTTGTACATAGCGTTAACTCTGTCTACCCAGACTTAGAGTGGGAAACGAAGTGTTTTTAATTTTTGAGGTTACAGCATAATTATATATGCTGTAACATATAAACGAATGTAATTTATCAGTAAAATGTGACTTTAACGATACATGTTGAATAAATCACATATAAATAATTTGTAATATATTCATCTCATCGTTATATGGTACAAAGCGCGGCGTTGAGTTACGCCTCTGAACATACAATTTTTCGAGAATTCTGCGGATATTGGGGAAAGGATTATCTTTATACTCTCTTTAAAGTTTGAAGCTCAAAAAAACCAAATCTATTAAATATAAATAAAACATCACCCGGAAAGCTAGTGGTAGTGGCAAGACACTCCTCTCATTTTTCACCCAACTATCGAAATACTGCGGTTTTAGTACTGGAGTTCAGTGGAACGCTTTGTATTCCGTACCAGAGCAAGAAAATAAAACTAGTTGTTTGCCTCGAACTGGAATTGAACCCACGTCGTGCTTGTATTCAGGCACTGTGCTGCTGCGCCACGATCGCCTCTGCTATATTTGCTCAATACATCACAAACTTGAAATTAAAAATATATCTACATATATTTCTTATTAAATAGGATAATGAGAAAATCAACCAGAATTTAGAACTTCAAAGGGCCATGACAGCGAATTTACCTTTTTTGATACTGACATAAAACATTTCAGACGTCAAAACACTGAGCTATTAAGGCGTATAAGATATAATAGAAAATATAAAACCGTTCAAGTTCAGATCGGTTCGGAGAAATCCTTACTAATTTTATAATTGTAGATCAACGGGAATGTAACTTATAAAAGTTGGCAAATTTAATTTTGCGGGCGTCTGTATTAATTTTGTATCAAATGAACTACAGATATAAGTTTGTTTTGACGTTTTCCTTTGTTTAAATTCTAAGTTGTCAGTTCGTATTGATTACGCGACAAATTTAATTTTATTTAAATATTTCAATAAAAAATTCAACAAAAGCTTTGTATCTTTTGATTGCTTAGATTTAGAAGCTTACCTGGATTTTTATTTAATTAAAAAACTGCTAACTATTTTGATATTTTGTTCTCAGAGTCAGTATCAAATGTACATAACATTTGATACAAATGTCACCTTGATATACGATATCTATACAAATGGTCTTGACGGACAGATAGACGAGAAAAAAACCTTACCAATATAAGGATAATATGGATATTTTTTCTTTTGACGTACGGAATCCTGAAAAAATAAATTATTCTCCTATCAATATTTCCATTTGTTCACAGGAACCCCGCATCCCATCCCGAGGCCGGGATTAGCAAGGAGATCCCACTTGACAGACAGGCTTACAGTGAGTGATACTTATCTAAGTACTATGTATTGATCTTTGTTAGAATGTTTAGATAATAAATAGTGACATGTTTCATTGTTAAAGGCCAGCTTGGTTTTTAGATATATTTTTAGGGACAAAACGCAGCGTTGAGTTTTCATTCTCAATTTTCCATACACTTTGAAACATTACGTATATATAGTGTGTGTAGATAATATACGTATATCGATATTTATATTTGTTTTTTCTCAATTAAGTTTCACGCTGTATCCCGCAGAAGTCGGATAGGCAAAGGGAACCTGGGAACCTATTGTTAAGACATTCTTTTCTCATTAAGACACTTCCGTTCCCTACTTTCCGTCGAATTCTGGAGGCATTGCGTGTTGAGTGGCGTAACACAGTGCAGCGCTTTGCCTCGTTACTGGACCGAAGAAATAAAAAAAAATAAATATTTTATTTCCTCGAGCAGAACCTATCGCATTTACAGTCGCACACTTTTGTCTCTGCACCACGACTGGCCTTGCTTGTTTTAATTTAGCTATATCTTTTAATAATATATTTTTTTGCCCGCTGCTTGTCACTCATCCAATTTAACTGGTTGATTGAAGAATAATGTTTTTCCTTTGTTATGAATTTTTCAATAATGAAAAAAATTATATAATGTTTTATACAGCGACATGTGAACCCACGACCTCAATATCGTTGTTACAGTTCTTAAACAGAGATATGCACATAAACTATTAATGATATCCACATAAACTATTATAATGTTTTTAAAGTAAGTAAAAAATATTTTAAGTTTAAGTGTCTATCTTTTTTAGTGCAAGTGTCATCAGGCAGCGTGGCCGAGCGGTCTAAGGCGCTGGTTTTAGGCACCAGTCCGAAAGGGCGTGGGTTCGAATCCCACCGCTGTCAAAATTATTTTTGTTAAAATAATATTTATAGATTATAAAGTATGTGATTTTTTTTGTAAATTATTGTTATATATTATATTTTTTAAAATAAAATATTTACAAAAAAATTTTTTTTTTTGCTTTTTCAATATTTACACATGTAATTTTAAAAAAATTAGGAAAAAATGTATGAAAATGAAATAACCGTTACGGACTGCTTAATATAGAGTGCAGGAATATGTCTTAAAACTATAATCATATAAGACTAAAGTGTCGCGAAAAGAGTGACAAATTTGAAATTTGTTTACATATCTTACGAGATAAAGAAAATTATTGAAGATAAAAAAATCATATTAAGTTACAATATTTAAAGATTTTCAATGTATTATTTAACACTAGAAAAGGAAAATATGGTATGTAAAAGGTGCGGGTTGAAATCCTATTAAACTATTTTTTTTATACGTTACCTAAAATTGGATTAAATTAAATAAAACAATTAATTTTAATTAATATGGATGATAATCTCACGACCTCATGATCAGTTATGAATTTTAAATTATAAAAATTACTTGCTTTATTATACATATTTGTAACGTGAAGAATGTAGTAGTGTCTTGACACTATGTTTTCTCTGCCTATGAAAAAGCGTGAAACGTGAAGAAAAAAATACGTACGATCCCTGATGTGTCATAATATCTACATTGTTCATACAACACATAATTTAAATCTAACTTCAGTTATATCTATAAAGTAAATTTCACCCAAATCCATTAGTTTCGGAGTAATTGAGTAAAGTAACAACCAAAGTTTCTCGCATATATAATATTAGCATGATTAGTTAGTTCTTGCTTGCGATTGTTGGTATAGCTGGCTTGCTTTAACCTTCATATAATATTATACAGCCGTATTGTTCTTTTTTTTTTTTTATATTTTATATTAATTGTTAAATAGTAAAAAAACTAATGATAAATAATTAAAATTATCTCACACATAGCAGGGTAGGTACCTAGTGTTAAGACATTATGTTCCTTGTTAACCGCACAATCCAAAGCATTGTGTATTGACCAGCGAAGCTCAACACCCAGATTTTTGTTTCATCTTCTTCATAATCACAGGTTTTATAGGAAAAAATATTGTTTTAATATTGATATTTGTGATAAACTTTACATAAATAGACAGAGAGGAATGAGGGTCAGTTGTCGTCGTGGTGCAACGCGTCGACCACTATCATCGTGACCGTTGCGGGTTCGATTCTTACACGAGGTAATTAATTATTTTCATTTCCTCGCCTGGGTAACAAGGCGAAGCGCTACTCAATATATAATGTTCCGAATATTGAGCGGAACGTGGTTAACGAAATGTCTTAACACTAAGTTCTTTATGTCTACGTAACTATACGAGTACGTAGGTGCAGCTATATAAAAATGAGTATGTTTTACAGTGAATTACGACTATAAGGAAAATCGATCGATCGAGAATCGATGTCTGACAGACAGATCGGGGACAGTCGTGGCGCAGGGGCACAAGCGTGCAACTGTAAATGCGACAGTTTGTGGGTTCACAGAAAGTAAGAAACGGAAGTGTTTTAATGGGAACGAAGTGTAATAAAATTAAGTTCCCAAGTTCTCTCTGCCTACTCTGCTATGTGCGAGATACAGCGTGATGCTAATAAATAAATATTCTGAGAAACCCTCAACAATCACGCATTATTATACAACGTTCCCACAATATCAAGATAATAGTAATTTAACAAAAACATACATTTATGCGTCATATTTATACTAAAATATATATTCCATTAACATTTAGTTTCGGAAAAACAGATATAATTTTTTGTGTATTTTAAGGAATGTAAAATTAATTCCAAGATGATGCATATATATATTTACAACAAAACAGAGCTCATATCATTCTAAGTACACTTTAAGTAATAACGACGACGAGTCCTAAATTCATTTACGTATTCAATGTATTGATATGTAGAAACTGCTAAGTCATAGGTCGTCGGTTCAATTCATATCCTAGATAAAAGTTTTAGACTTAAAATAATAAATAAATAATATTCTTATAAGTGGAAGTTGTGATTGTTTAGTAGTTTTTAGTTTTGTCTTGATATCAGAATGTGTCACTCATTCCCCTGACTGGGAATGGAACAACCGCCGCGTTGACAGTCAGACCGTGCCACTACGCTATAAGGGCATTTTTAATAAATCATTTAACTATAATATCAGATATTTTATTAAAAATACTGCCCATTTTTATCAAGTTATTACCAAATAGCCCGTGGGCAAATAAATTAATACACTTTATATAATACGTATAAGAAATATATATTTTACGGTAAACAACTTTTAGTATCGTAATCGAAAAGAAAAAACGTCTCAAGATAAAAGCGTTTTTAAACTCGACAACAACTTTGTCGCTGGGGCTGGAAACTTTAGGGCTTAGTTCCTAACATTTTGTGGTATTGGTGTAGTCCAGTACAAAATAAATGCGCGAATAAATATTTCTTTTAGATATATTTTAATAAGAAATAGATATAATTTCTTTGAACTTTTCATGAATTAGCATGTCTTCTGAATTCCAAGAGGACTTGACTTTATTTTTTTTTAAGTTTCACGCTTTATGACTTTTATAGTAGAATATGCAAAGGTTCAATCAAAATTCCTACTTTCCCTCCAATTTTCGAGAGATTTCAATGACGGAACCCAATGCCGCGCTAATTAAAAAATCTAATCAATCTACTACCCAAATAAGAGTAGAAAACCAAATAAAAATATGTATTTATTATAATTAATTATGTTCGTAATATAATTTCTATCTAGATTGAGGTTTAATATAGGTGACAATTACATTTACTTTCATGAGGAATAATACCAAATTATAGAACATTAAAAATAACCGAATAAATTTAAATGAAATATACTAAAATGGTTACTGCGTCTCAACCTTTAGAGATAAACATACCATTCGGATTTTTATATAATAGGTCTTTTAAAAGACAACATTATTGAAGATTTTTTTTGTGTGTCATATAAGATTAAGTCAGCGCACTAAAAATAAAGTAATTACTGGATAATCCCAAAAAAAAATAGAAAAATAGCACAATCGGATTTACCGTGATTACGTCACAGACAGACAGGCATATAGAGTTACTTTCCAATTTATGCTATTATATAATGTGATAATAAAAAATAAATAGAAATTAATGTGATAATAATAATAAAAAATAACTAGAGAAAGAGGGAGAAAAGACGTTTCTGGTAATATTATATTATATTATGTCACACAGTTTCTTATTCCTAATTAAATTTCATATGAATTAAAACGTATAACAATATATTATTTAAATACCAAATTACTTAAAACAAATAAGGCGTACTTTTATTTTGTCCGTCGGTGTATAAAACTTTTCCCGCTTCAATGAAGAGAGTGTAGTAAAATGTTCGGAAATTGGTTTTCCAGTACAATGTACATCTGTATTTTCATCAAAACTGCCATTCTCTTAATCAATGACTCCAGTCTTATTTAAATTATAAGAAAAAAAGCATAAGGTACTCTATATATTTTACCAAAAAATCGATAGTAAGGTAGTATAACTTTTTCGGGCTTAAATCATTCATGACATTGCATTAATTGTAGGTTCGATTCTCACTGGAAGTTTACTCGACTTTGATGTACCTACATATTTTCAGGTAATATCTTACTGTTATCTTATTTGAAGTGGTATTCAAATATTCAAAAACTGATGATAAGAAATGCCAAATTATATACTGTCTTAAGTATGGGAATCAAATCTACAACTATCGAGTATGTATAGTCCTATTCAACGTATAAGTATTGGCATTATATCCATGTTATATAAAAAAAGGCTAAAAAGTAATACAACAAAAAAAATAATTACAACCGACGCGACGTCCATGTTAATAAATTTCGAACACTGCGGTGTAGTTTAGAACTTTATCTTGAGAACGAAACACGACGGCTCTTCGGATTGAAAAATAAAAGTGCTGAAATACAGAACGAAATTGCACTCTAAACGAAAGCAATAAAGTGGAAATTGCTCTAAACTTATATAGATTACTGGCAGAACTTTGTGGGACTATACAAGTTTTCGAGTGGAGTTAGTTCCCCCTATAGGAGTAAACCGCGTGGAAATTGTACGGAACCGTTTGATAACATTTTTTAGTTTACTAAAAACTTCTGAATGATCATAATTTTAATTTTGAACTACACTCTACTTTTTCATACGTTTCATTTAATTTTCCTATTGATTTCATCGCATTTTTATGCATGGTGGGTAACTTTATGTGACTTTGTATGTGTAGTAGACCATCACGTTATGAGGGTACTTCTAAAATGTATTTTTAATATTGAACCTGTACATTTCTTGGTTAATATATTATTTAAATTCATTCCATTTCTGTCAGCTTCACGCTTTATCCCGCACACAGCAGGGTAGGCAGAGGGAACCTAGTGTTAAGACACTCCGTTCCCCACTTTCTGCCGAATTCTGGAGGCATTGCGTGTTGAGTGGCAGAACTCAACGCCGCGCTTAACCTCGACACCAGAGCGAAGAAATGGAAATATAAATTTAAGTAAATATTTCATCTCCTCGAGTGGGGATCGAACCCACAACCAGTCGATTTTGCAGTCACACCTCGTGCCGCTGCGCCACGACCGGCCTCCATTTCTGTCAGAGAGAATAAAAGATCTAATATTTTCATTTCCTTGTATACTTGTATTTACAGTTCTCTGATAATTAGTCAAAGCGCGGAAAGTGGGAAGCGGAGCGTCTGAACACTAGTTGCCCAGGCTCCCTCTGCCTATCCTACATGTACAGGATACAGCGTGAAGTTAAAAAAGCCGACCAAATGTGAGTCGGACTCACATCCATACCAATTTCTAGATTCAACGGATAGTACAATTTAAAGTTGACAAGCTTAAGCTTGCAGACGTATGCACTCATATTGCATGAATTGAACTACAATAAGTTTGTAACATTTTTTTTCTATAAAATATTTATAATTTTTCACTTTTCAGACTTTTTTGTATCTGTGCTATAAGACGTTGCTTCGTACCGGATTTCAAGTTTCTGAGTTCACGGGAAGTACCCTGTAGGTTTCAATTCCCTGGCGAATTTCGAAAAATTGCGGAAATTTGCGGCATAAACGGCTGTATCTTTTGATTGCGTTTTTTTATATTTTTTTATATATTTGTTATAAATTTCAACTTGATATCTCCACGCTTTGTGAGAAAAAAGGTCTTGACAGACGGACGGATGGACAACAAAGTGATTCTATAAGGGTTCCGTTTTCTTTCGAGAAATTGATGTACCATGATGGCCAATAAATTTACTAAAATAAGTTATTTAATATATTTTTGTTAAAATTCACGTATTGTTTCTAAAAGATCTAGATACAAAATAACATTCAATATCTAAAATATATTTTAAAAGTTCTTTAATATCATGTGGCGGAAGGTCCATCCAACCACTTTGGCAAACTAAAGCTAAAGTTCCAATCGTTTTAACCATACACAAAGAATACTCGTATAAAATATAATATATTACACAAAGTAACGTCTTTTGTGTAGATAGAAAAACTAAATTTAAAATAAAAAAATTTTTTAAGCTTCGCATTGTATCCTGGCATATAGCAGGGGAGTCAGAGGGAACCTAGTGTTAAGACACTCCGTTTCCCACGTATCGTCAGAACTCAACGTTGCCTTTTGTCTTGTTACCAGAACGATGAAATTAATATAATTCATTCTATCTAGTGGGAATCGAACCCACAACAAAATATTTGTTTAATTATTTATGTATATATATAATAAGTTATTGAGCTCTGCCTTTTAAAATGATGAATGGGGCCTCACAACCCGCTTTTGGGAATAATTAATTATATTTATATTGCCGGATGGATTTACCCGCTGTTCGCTTCGCTTTTCAATGCTCGTTTCGCTCGCTGTTATAATAAAAAAATATCTTTGATAACAACTATATTTTTTTTGTTATAGCACTTGAGACATTGACTGATTGACATAGCAGGGTAGGCAGAGGGAACTTAGTGTTAAGACACTCTGTTCCGCACGCACCACCCAAATTTCGAGTTGGGTGCCGGAATTCAAGTGTCTCTATCTTGTTACCTGAGCGATGAAACGAAAACAAATGATTCCTCTAAGTGGGAATCGAATTTGTGATAGTCGTGCTTATAAACAGACACCTCACTGACTGCCTCAAAAAATATTTTTACTAATATTTACATTTTACATTTAATTCTAGTTAGTAATTTGTGTACATAATTTTAATAGGAATATCAAACCACATGGTGTGCCGGCAACATGCCTGACCAATAACGCTATAAATAATAATTTATTACTAACCTACCCTTGTATGTAGCTTAGTCTATGCTTTGCTTGTTTTACAATATATATTATTATCCTTTCCTATACATACATGCGAGTGCATTTGTTTTTTAGTATTATATAAATAGAAAAATGTTATGATTATTTACGGATACTTTTTTTGTTCTTAAAGTGAAACAGATTTTTTTGGAAGAAATGGGAACCTAGTGTAGTCCCTCGCAGCGGTCAATTTTTGAGACATAGCGTGTTGAGTGGCGGAAGTTAACCCAGTGCTATTATCAAAGCGAGAACTTGAAAATAATTAGTTTTCCTGGGTGAGAATCAAACTCACAACCTTCAGAAATATATAAACTTTTATATTTTTTTTATGATTTAATAATGTTTCTTTTCTGGTTCTTTTATATAACCTACCTAAGACGCTTCTATTTAAATGTCTGTCTGTTTTGAATATATTTTTGAAATAATATTGTTATTTTGTTAACTTTATAGATAAAAACGAATAGTGTCGATAATTAATAATAATAAATAATTTGTTTCAGGTAATCATGCTATCCAAAGAAGTATACATAAATCATCTTTATCGAAGTAAGTAATGAATGGAAATTACAACGTTTTACACTTTCTTCCACGTAACAGGGTAGATACAAGGAACCTAATGATAAGACGCATCAACCCCCGCTTTGTCTTTCAGAGCGGAGAGTCGGAGAGAGAGATATAAGTAAATTTAAAATAATTATACCTTTTAAAAAAATGCATAAAAAATTAACGAAGCGGAATTTGAACCCTTGAACGTTTGTTGGAAACCATTCAAGCGTGTAACTTGTGAGTGCAACAACACACAACCACCGCGTTTATAATACGCCACGAAGACCTCTAAAATTAATTTTTCACTTAAACGTATTATTTTGTCTTAAGATATCTATTGAATATCTATTTTTAGTTTACACCAGAAAAGTAAGGCGGAAGGCGTCTTTAAAAGTCCTCTTTTGTTCATTTTATTTGAAAATCTTTATTATAATCTTTCTTGTTTTTGAACATATTCTTATTTTTTTTTACCCTTAACATCATTGTAACTAAATATCACGCTGTATACTATACATAGCAGTGTAAGCACTGGAAACCTAGTGTTAAAACTTTATTTCCGGCGGTGGCGGAATCCAACGCTGCGCTTTGCCTGATTACCAGAACGAACAAATGAAAACGTGAAACATTTTGTTCCCCCGAGTGAAAATATGAAAAATTTCATTCTCATTAACCTGTGTAAGAAACAAACCCACAACCGTCGCGTTCTCAGTCGCATGCCTGTGCCGCTGCGCCACTAATATATACACTAATAATACTCTAGCCTATAGATTTGGCTATAATTATGAACGTGCATAATAAACAATTATCAGAATATATTGCATATATATTTGTATTATGAACAATACGTCCACTCTGGCGCCTGTCCAAAGTCTATTTGCATTTAATCAGGCAAACTCCTTCAATTTACATTTACAATAAAGCAGTTAAGGGTGGAAGCTTATGAGATATTACAAAACATAAAATATATGATATCATAGGCACATAATGTAGTTTTTTATTTTCTGAAATTTTTCAATGCAATTCAATATTCTATAGATATAAACGTTAATATGAGTATTATTTTGTTTAGGTAAAGTAATGAAACACATTAGTGTGATCCATAGCTTAATACGTATCCCACACATAACCTGAAACCTAGTGTTAAGACACTCCGTTCCCGTTAAGACGCCTCCGTTCCCCACTTTCTGCCGAATTGCTACTCGGTACAGTGGCGATACTCAACGCCGTGTTTTGCCAAAATAAAATATTAACATTTTCATTTTCTCGCTCTGGTAATAAGCCAAAGCGCGGCGTTGAGTTCCGCCACCCAACACGTAGTGCCTGAGGAATTCAGCGAAAAGTAGTTAACAGAAGTCTTAATGGTAACAGCGTCTTAACACTAGGTACCCAGGTCCCCTTTGTGTATTCTACTATACAAAAAAATATTATAAGCACAGATAGCATCTGCAATATAATTAGAGTTTAGTAAACAAAGCATAGTTAACATTTAACTATACATAAATTAAACTAAGATTAATGAAATTACCACTGGGTAGTCGTGGCAGCGCATTAATGTGAGCTCAATTTGAATTTACGATGTACGCCGAAACCTATACTGTGTATATTTTGTATGTATATATGTATGTATGAATGTGGTTAGATGTTATATACAGACTGTTAGATATTGGGAGAGGATATCGAAATTATTATTTTTTTTTTCAGGTTAAAGACAACTTAGTCTTTAAATATCCCTTTCACCAATTTCAAAAATTTTACAAATTAGATAGCGTAACGACATTCAGCCCTTTATCTAGAAAACAAGATACAAAACAGCGAATATGAAAACCTTCACTTCACTTCTTAATATTACAAAAATCAAATAAATCAGTATCCCACACACAGCAGGGTAGGCAGAGGAACCTAGTGTTGAGAATCTCCATTCCCCACTTTCCTAGAGGCGTTGCGTATTAGGTGGACGAATCAACGCCGCGCTTTGCCTCGAAATGGAAATATAAATTTAAATAAATATTTCATTTCCTCGAGTGAAGATAGAACCCACAACCAATCGCATTTACAGACACCTTTTGTGCCCCTGCGCCACGACTGGCCTCCTTTATATAATATTAACAATTGCTGTATAAACAATTTTGATCCAAAAATATAATGTACGGCAGTCTCCAACTTTAAAATTTCGGTCGCAACAAAATGTTTTATAGTAGACTAATATGAGCACGTCGTATGAATAAATCAGTACAGCATACGGTAGGGAAACAACTGAAAGGCAAGATAAGCACGTTGCTTGTAATAGACTGGTGAACGTGCTGTATAAGGGATATTTATTAAATATTTATAGTATAAATCTATACTAAGATCTGAAGAAGATCTGAAGAGTCCGAACAATAATTAGATTAAATTACTTTCTTAATACCAATAAATTATCAAAAGACAAACTCTGATTTACTTAGTACATTATAGATAACTATACTAAAATAATGAATATTTTTTCTTAAATACACTTAAAAATATTCAAGTCACTCGGTTCAAGTGAAGGAAGCTGCGCGGAGGTCGCTAATCTCTATATATAATAAAACAGTAAAATTATTTTGTCTGTACATTTAGTCATTTTGACTGAAATGGATAAAGAGACACTTAAAAAGAATAATAGAAAGCAAAAATATATTGTTTTAATTTCTTCTCTGTCTGTCTGTCTATTTGTATTAGGTCACATTTTGCTCTGAAAGTACTGAACCGAATTACCTCAAAATTTAAAAGTTTCATCAATTGCTTTGTTTTAACTCAACTTAATATTTAAAATTTGTTTCATCCAAATCGGTTCATTAAAATGTAGGTATCTGCATTTATATATTTGTATGAACTCAAGGCATTAGTTTGCCTGCGAATGTTATATAATAGCAATCGCGTTGGTAAGATTCTTGGCTAAAGAATGACATTCGAAACGTCTTAGGTATATGACTGTTGATAAAAATATATATTTTTAAAGCACTATTGTTCAGAGTACAAACAATAAAGTAAACAAAATTGAATTGTTAGTGAAGGTTACCTTCATAAATAATAATAGTTAAGTTTAAGTCGTAATTAATTCAACACATAGATAAAGACTGATTTGATCTTCAAAGAAATATTAAGGTTTCGTTAAGGGTTTCAAAGAAATATTAAGGATTAAAAATGCCTAAAACTAGCCTTTCTACGTGTACTCTATAATATAATAACTACCTATTTACTAATTGTACATTTAGCCAATAATATATGTAACTAATTTAAAAACTGTACAGGAGTTAATAAAGTAAATAGTAGTAAAAAATCATATTAGAATATTACAGATTAAAGTAATAAAAGTCATATTAGAAGTCATTTCTATTTATTAGATCAATAATCATGTAGCTTAAGCGGGCGAAGCCGCGGGCATGCCGCTAGTAAACTAATAATCTAAATATTCTATGAATGAAAGAGGCATCTCAAGATCGATCTCAGAGATCAGAGTGATTTATAAATATAATATCTTCAATTACATCACGCGCGCGAAGCCTTAGGTAAGGCGTACAGACAGACGCTGTCACTCCTATTTATAAAATTATGATATATACGAATTTGATACTGTTTCAGTGAAACTAAACTAACACGTCGTTTTATATCCACAGTATTTCCATATTTCAAATAAATAAACTGAATTGAATTCTAATGTTCGGAAAACAAGCTGTGGATAAATATTGTTGCTTTGTCTCTGTAAACACACGCAAACTGACGGCAGTTGAGACTTAAATTTTCTACTGTAGAATATTTTTTTTACTCTCAATGTAAGCGAAGGGTGTTTAACGTGTAGGTACGTCTGTCGCGTCGTAGCTCTTAAACAAATGAATCGGTTTGAGTTTTGTTTTTTCCATCGAAAATCTCGTCTGGTTGAAGTTTAAGGAGTTGTTACTTAGTCGTATATTATCATTTCTACACATCTTCATCTCTTTAAAAATATGTGAAATGTTCACGATAATTAGTTATCGTGAACATTTCAGGTTTTTCAAGTAGTTTATTTTTATATATATAGATATTTTTTTTTATCAGCTTCACGCTGTATCCCGCACACAGCAGGGTAGGCAGAGGGAACCTAGTGTTAAGACACTCCGTTCCCCACTTTCTGCCGAATTCTGGAGGCATTGCGTGTTGAGTGGCAGAACTCAACGCCGCGCTTAACCTCGACACCAGAGCGAAGAAATGGAAATATAAATTTAAGTAAATATTTCATCTCCTCGAGTGGGGATCGAACCCACAACCAGTCGGTTTTACAGTCACACCTCGTGCCGCTGCGCCACGACTGGCCTAAAGATCCTCTCCTCTTAGATATTTATTATTAATACTATTTACGAATGGTTTGTGAAAAAAATGATTATATTTTAATTATGTTTATAATGTGTTCAGTTTTGCCATTACTAACGTACTATGTGTCGAAATTTAGCATAAAACAGAGAAATTCCACGAGAAACATATGTAGGATGATGATGTATGCATGATGGTATTTGTTTATAAGCTAATCTGATAAGTTAGTTACGGTTAGAATCGCGTTGACTAAGAACGCGACGATTGTGGGTACGATTACCAAATAAGAAACAGATTTTTTTTAAATTTCTCGCTCAAGTAAGAAGACAAAGTGTAGTGTTTTCAGTAATTCAACAGGCATTGCCTCAAAGTTATGGCAGAAGGTGGGGAGCGGAGTGTTTTAACACTAGGTTTCCTACTTCTACCGGGCACCTAATACTTTCGGGATTTGGCGTGAAGTTGAAAAAATATATAGAAACGGAATTAAAACTGAATTTAATCAAAAATTATGTTTTTTTGAACTCACAACTATTGGTTGTAATAAGTTACAAACCATTTGAACCACAATGAACGATAGTAATACATCCATTATATCCGCATTCCCACTAAAAGCTTTAATACAGGCGTTATTTTATTTTTAAGTATTCATGACTTCACCAGGTCGCGTCCCAGTTTGAGTATCGATGGAATGATTTTTACTTTTACGCGGAAGCCGAAAGCCTGTCAGTTGCAAGTAAAATGTATAATTCCTTCTAGTATAAGCTTCACGCTGTATCCCGCATATAGCGGGATAGGCAAAGAGAACCTGGTGCTCAGACACTCCGTTCTCCACTTTTTTACAATTTTTCGAGGCATTGTATGTTGTGCGGTACGTAGCACTTTATCTACCTAGTGTGTGCAAGTGAGCAGAGCCATAAGTGGGACTTCTAGCTTTAAATAGGTACAAATATTTTGTTGAATGGTATTTGAAGCCAAAACAATCACGTTAACTAAACCATGTTCAAATTCACCAGAATTGTACAAACATTATAATTGAAAACAAAAAAAAACTAAACATAATAACTGTTGTGTATAAAACATAACAAAATATTTAGTCAATATAATTTTGAATTCTATAAAAAATGTGGAGCAATATCATTTAATATGAAGATAATTATCTTCATTTTGTACATAATATTTATTTTAATAGAAGACTCAAAGTATACCTAAGCTAAATTGAATAAATATTATTCTTGTACGAATAAATTACACAAATATAGCCTTATATTGGTTAACTTATCGTTTGTATAATTCCTGTATAATACATAATTTTCAATTTACAGTTTTGGATATAAAGAAAAAACAGCTTCATACTATATCCCCGCATACAGTAGAGCAAGTAGAGGGAATCTTGTATTAAGACATTCCGTTCCTCACATTCCGCCGAATTTTTCGAGACATTGCGTGTTGAGTGGTGGAAATTAACGCCGGATTTTGCCTTGGTAGAGCGAAGAAATGAAAATATTAAAAAATAATAAATTCATTCCCTCGATTAGGAATCGAACCCACAGTCGTCGCGTCACACCCCTTTGCCCTTGGGCCATGATGACCTCATAAAGTTTTGTATGAAAAAAAATATAATTAAGTAGTCGCCGGCTCTTCTCATCAGAATATCTTTTTGAGTCAGTGATATGTATAAAAGTCTTGTATAAATTTGTATACTATATTTAATAGTATTTAAAACGTATTAAAGGAATCTGGCCATCGTGGCACACCGTGACAATAACGTCTAACGTGACAGTTGCCGGTACGATTCGAGCTCGAGCGAGTGAATTATATTCATTACCTCGTTCTGGTAACAAGACAAGAAGTAGGACTGACAATACCTACATATTTATATATACTAACATGATTTTAAAATACTTTACTACTACCTTTAGTGTCGTGGTTGAAATAAACATATTTTTTTACTTATAAAGGCCTATTGGAAAATATTTTTTCAGCCCCACGTTTTATCCCACATATAGATAGCAAGGCTATCAAACCTAATGTCTAGAAACTTTGTTCTCAACATTCTATTTGAATTTAGGGCGTTTTCTCTGTTTTGAGACGCTGATCAAAATGCCGAGTAATCCAATCATTTTATTTCTCCGTCCGGGATTTAACCCAAAACCATATTTACATCCAGACACCACCCACTGCTTCAGCTGGCTTTCACAAAACATATTTTGATTTAGATCTTTAATGTTGAGAATATACTATAAATAATTAACGTGTACAAATTGATCCAGGTCCAAAGAACACAAAAAAAGGAAAAGTAAAAACAACGATGAACCGTTCGAACGTGTCAGTTTTGGTAAGTAGCTTTTGAAAAGTTATTTTTACTTGTTATTTTTACAATTTTTTTCAGTATTTCATAGAAAAATTCTGGACTTGAGTCAACATAATATTTTTCCACCCGTATTATAATTAGTTTATCAAAAAAAATATCTTTTTTGATCGATGAGTTTTTTTATTCGTTTTTATTTATCTTCAAAAATCATTTTTATGGGAATAGGAGAGTGTAAGTTAAACAAAATATTTTTTTCTTCTACATTTTTAGAATAGAATCTTTAATTGTTATTTAGATACATTCGATGTCATCAGATACACACAATATTATCTCTATTTTATTTATATTTTATAATATTTCACTCAACACAGTGTTTACATATTCGATTTTGTATAAAAATGATGTACATAATTAAGATGATTGTTTCAGTAACGCATGGAAGATTCAAAAGAGATTTGAATACAGGAAATATTATGATAACGCAACACTTCAACGACAAAATCATATCACCTGGTGAAGATGTAAGTTTTGTTTTTTTTATCAGCTTCAGTAAGGGGGAGACCTCGGTTGACCTTCGAAAACACAGTATCAAAGATACTGGAGGAAGGTCACGTAAAAAGCATGAGGACCCCCCGAAGGGCATGTATGAAGAGGTTGATGACAGTGGACGAGGCGAAAGAGGTATGTAGAGATCGTAGCGTTTGGCGCTCCGTTCTCTCTGACTACCCCGCAAGGGATAAAGCGTGAAGCTAAGTTAAGTTAAGTTACTTAACTATCAGCTTCACGCTGTATCCCGCATGAAGCAGGGTAGGCAGAGGGAGTCTAGTGCTAACACATTTCGTTTCCCACTTTCCTTGGAACTCTGGAGACATTAAGTATTAAGCGACGGATTTCAACGCCGCGCTCGGCCTCAATACCGAAACGATGAAATAAAAAGGTTGGCGTGGTTGCTACTGGATATTAGATTAATATATGCAGTCGATTTTTTTTTTGCAGGTGAGTCTACAATGTACGGCTACGTCGGATCGACCGCCGCGGTTTATATGGGAGAGGGACGGCGTTGTTATATCATCGAATACAGATTCGAGGTATTTCGTATATTTTTTTATTATTATTAATTATTATTTATTATTTACTTATCTTCTTCTAATTTGTATTTTATCCTTTTATGTGCAATGTTGGTCAAAAATAATTCAATAAGTTATGGTAACTGTTTTGACTTATGACTATATATATTTGAAATATTTTTGTTTCTCTAAATTGGATTTTTTAACTTTTATTGTTTTGATTCATGCTGTATAACGTGCGTAGCAGGATAGACAGAGGAAAGCTTGTATTAAAACATTCTGTTCCTCGCATTTCGCCCATTTTTTTGAGAAATTGCTTGTTGAGTGGCGGAACTCAACATTGCACTTCATCTTCTTACCAAATCAACGAAATTAGCACACAAAGCGCTTGGACAGTCAGAGCGCTTAGACTGTTTCCAAGAGGTGCAAGATCAAATCCCGCTACCTTCAGATTTTAATACGTTTTCTAAAAAGTATTTTTCATTCCTTAGTGTGGAATAACATTTAAAAATTGTTAAAAAAAACTAATCTATTTCAAATATTTTAGATACATTTTAGGACAAATGATGTCACCATCGGGTATCGGTGTGGTATCACATCTCAACATAACAAGGGCAAGGGTGGAAGACGGCGGGCTGTACGCGTGTATAGCCTATGAGGGGGACGTTAGTACGAAACATGGTGCCCGGATTGATGTTTATGGTATGTATTTAGTGTTTTAAAATGACCTCTAACACTTAAGAGTTCGGCGGTATAGAAGGAACGGAGTCTTAAAACTAGGTTCCCAGGTTCCCTTTGCCTACTCTTCTATGTGCAAGACACAAAGTGAAGCTAAAATAAATAAAATTAGAAAGAAATTAAATATTATGTAACTTATTTAATTAGTAAAATACCTATATATTTAATCAATAATAAATATATGTTTGTTTGAAAAAATGAACTTTTTTCTTGGAATTTGAACTTTGAACTGCATTCACAGTGTATATAGTGCTCCATAATAGGGTTTATTGTAACAATACAATATATATTTATAATCAAGAACTAATATACCCAATAAATGAGTAAATAATATCAATTTGTGGTTAAATATAGCCATATTAGTTATGAAAATAGATTTGAATGAACAGTAATCAAAATAAACTCGCAATATTGTGGTTGGATTATTAAATATATTCAGTTATAATAACTGTTGTTATATACGATTGATACCATTGTAACATAGTGGAAGTGTATTATGCGATGGTACTAAATACGATTCTTACTCGAAGTTGAATAGAAAAACCAGTGTTCCCCTTTTTCATGTAATGTAACTTAATGTCAAGTCAGTTCCCCAAATTCTGTCGAATTTTTGAAACGTTACGTGTTGAGGGGCGAAACCCGATGTCATGCTTTATCTTATTATAAAAGCGAGGAACTAAAAAAAGTCCGTACCACCGATTGGGAATCGAACTTACGACCGTTGTATTTACAGCCAAACGCTGTCCTACTACCCCACGACAGCTTCAAAAATTTTTATATAAATTGTAGTCATTTCTCCGATCAACACGCAACTCCTCTATTAAAATTTAATAATAGAAACATTAAAAAAAGGCGAAATAATTATAATTTTAAGCACCGGATCCCATAATAAAAACTATATTTAAACTGTCATCAAACTACACTTTGTGTGTACCCAAGTGTTTGTTTCCAAGAAAACAGAATCATCGAAATCGGTTGGGTTAATATTGAGCTATTAGTCCATTTGTCAAGCACATACTTCATGCAAATTTAAGGTTTATGTGATTTTCTCATGAATACCATTGTCAGAAATGGACCAAATCAAAATGAGACCACACGGGAAGGACTAGCTTTCAAATAAAAAAAAGAATCATCAAAATCAGTTCACCCAGTCAAAAGTTCCGAAGTAACAAACCTAAAAAAAACAGTCGAATTGATAATCTTCTTCTTTCACAGAAAACAAAAAGATTAAAAAGAAAGAAATTACTACTATAAAAATATCTGTTTACTTAAATACATACAACTGATAAATGAAAATAAACGAAAATTATTATAATTAATTAGTCTTACCGAAATCGTACAAAGAATGTGATGGAGAATTTTCGAAATATCCTTTTATCTATACAAAATTATATATCAAAGGCAATATCTAAATTAATTTTCCAAAAGCCTCCGCGATCTCCGAATATCATTACTGGTTGTCTCGAAGTTTAATAATTGACTTGGAAACTCCCAAGGTTAGCTGTGTTCGACAACTTTTACATGCTGTTATTTGAATTTTTAATTACTAAGGCCTTCGTGGTGCAGCGTCATGGTAAAGGCGACGGTTGTAGATTTGATTCCTACTCGAGTTAATAAATAATTTTCATTTCCCTGCTGTAGTTTAAGATTAGGTATAGCGTTGAATTTAACTGCTCAAGAGGCAATATCTTGAAAATTTAGTTGTACAAAAGAAACGTAGTGTTTTAACATTAGACTCCTTCTGCCTATTCTGTTATAAGCATACTAGATATAATGTGAAATTAAAAAAAATATAAAGCTAAAAAGTTTTCTTTTTTCAGGTCCACCATATATAAGAACATTACCACCAATTAAAGTGCAGAGCGGAGATTCTTTGAAGCTAAGATGCCCTTACTATGGATTTCCTATCAGGTAATTAAAATCAAATAAATCACCTTCACGCTGTATGCCGCACACAGTAGGGTAGGCAGAGGGAACCTAGTGTAAGACACTCCGTTTCCCACTTTTTGCCGAATTCTGGAGGCATTGCGTGTTAAGTGGCAAAATTCAACGCCGCGCTTTGCCTCGACACCAGAGTGAAGAAATGCAAATATAAACTTAAGTAAATATTTCAACTCCTTGAGTGGGGATCGAACTCACAACCAGTCGGTTTTACAGTCACACTTTGTGCCGCTACGCCACGACTGGCCTCTAACTATCAGATAATTATTTGTTGATTATTATTTTTTTAGCTTTATGCTATGTTCTACACATACCAGGGTAGGCCCAGGGAACCTGGGTACTTACTGTTGGACACTCTATTAATACACGTCCAGGTCCAACTTTCCACTGAATTCGGAAGACATTGATTGTGGATTGGCGTGTTGAGTGGCGGATTTCAACGCAGCAAGATTATGCTCTATTTTAATGATGTTGTTGATATGTAATTTTTGCGGGGTGAAATTAAAACAACCCGTCATTTCACTTTCCACTTTCTATAATAATGAATATCTTTAGGACAAGTGTCGGGTTGCAAATAGTACCGCAATACATCTAAATTAGTCTTCGCCCTAAGATTTATTCGCCTGGACTTTATTTTAAAGCTATAGGACTTTAATGTTTAGAGGTCCTCTACACTCTTACCAGCCCACAATTTAGATTTCAACTTTTTAGTAACAACAGTTTTTCCAAACATATCACGATATATTTAAAATCTATTATTTTAATATAGTTCTCGGAACATAATTAATTTTATATCAACAATAGCTTCTTCAAAGTATTAGATTGTCTTGTACTAAAACGGTTGAAAGTCGAACGAAGGAAATTTCTAGAAAAAAGCTCATTAGCCGATTTTTTTGATATACTTACATATACATAAATATTACTTATTATAGATACAATGAGGTCATTCGTGGCCCAGTGGCACAAGCGTGTGACTGTAAACGCGTGTGACTGGTTCGATTCCCAATCGAGGAATTTAAATATTTAACAATTTAATTTTAATTGAGGCCCGCCGTGGTGCAGGGGCAAAAAATGTGACTATAAAATCGACTGATTGTGGGTTCGATACCCACCCGAGGAAATGAAATATTTATTTACATTTATATTTTCATTTCTTCGCTCTGGTGTCGAATTGAGTTCTGCCTCTCAACACGCTGTGCCTCCAGAACTCGGTGAAAAATGGGGAACGGAGTGTCTTTACACTAGGTTTCCTCTGCCTACCCTTCTGTGTGCGGGAAGGATACAGCGTGAAGCTAATAATTTATTCGCTCTGATGTCGAGACGAAGCTCGGCGTTGAGTTCTGCCACTAACACGTAATGCCTCCAAAACATGTGGAATACAGCGGGAAGCTAAAAAAAATAGATACAAAAGCTTTTACATTTCTTTTTCTTTATCTATCTGCTATCTATATACTTTTTACAAGATGAACAATCAGCACGTCAGATAGGGTTTTAAGCATGATGAATTCGATGAATACGATCCTCACACGGGGTAATGTTTCTTTTCGTGTGCTCGAAGCGCGGCGTTGAGTAGCGCCTTTCTATGACACTCACAATGTCTTGAAATTTTAGCAGAATTTTTGGACTGGAGTGTCTTAACACCAAGTTTCCTTTGCCCACCCTGTTATATGTTGACGCACAATAGATTTTAAATACATCGTGATGTGGTTACAGCGTAAAGCTAAAAATAACGAAGAAAAACAATTTTCTTACAAAATAGGATAATATTTTCCTACCCTTAATCACACTAAGCAATCCTATGTTAAATATAAACTGCTTCTCTTACTTATTGAAGGGTTCAACCGTGACGGCGCATATTCTGAAATAATTAACAATGATCACTTAAGTCAGAGTATTTACAATTTAAATGGTTACAATGGTTTTTTTTATATTAATAGACTCTTTTATTTGGGGTTGCTGACATTTTTTTTGTATAAAAAAAGTAAAATAAATGAAAAAAATATATTATACATATCTACTAAAATATTTTTTTTTATCTAAATTTTTACTAAAAAAAAGTTTTACTAAAATAAATATTTTAGAAAAATTGTAAAAAAAATATATATTTTACGTTTATTACACAACGTATAGACTAAACTAAGCTACTGGAATTAGAAAGGTAAAATTTGGCACGTAGGTTAAGAAGTGCATTNGTTCACGCATTTCACCGCGGAGATATTTACTTAACCTCGCGAAACGCGTCCTCATTACACGAATGTCCGTGGACAACGGAGGTGCGGAACGACTGAGGCTCCTACTTGTACAATTATTTTTTTGTCGCGAGTTCGGGAAGTTAGGTATTTTGAATATGGGGCATCTCTCCCACTGCGGCGTCTATCCCGGTTTTACCCTAAAGAAAGAAACGGTATTTAACGGGTTTTCCACATCTCATTATGATTAAGGGACTAGTTATGTATATAAATAATATTTTTCACTAAAAATGCAGTAAAAGAAGGAAACAAATAAGCAACATAGTAAACAGATTAAAGAATATTTACCTGACATATTAACGTTACATGCAAAGAGAATACCTATTTAAGAGGTCTGTAAATAAAGAAACTCTACGCCATACTATACCTAAGTAATTAGAAATAACTTATAATAAAAGTAAGCACTACCCTAACCCGAATTTGAATCTATAATTATCGCTAACAATTGTATTTCTCATACATTTTATAGATATTTGCAAAACGACGAAATATTTGTTACAATTATAAGGTCCAATTCGCCATAAGTGTAGGTCGTCAAATATTGATTACATCGGTTATGTGACCTATTTCGGTCTTGTAGTGCAGATGCAGATTGTATACGGACAAAAGCATTCCATGAATACGTGCGTAATTTATAGATGTCCCTCAACTTGATCTTTTACTTAATGTTAGGTCAGTGGGTTCGATTTTCACTTGAAGAAATGAATAATTTTCATTTCCTTTCTCTAGTATCTATGCTCGGTATTGAGTTCCTTCACCTATGACGCGATATTTTGAAAATTGGCTCCAAAATCGAGAACGGTGTCTTAAACTTAGGATCTCTTTGCCCTGCTAGATGCGGGATACAACGTAAAGCTAAGAAAAAAAGATCACAAATTCCAATCCACTAATATAATATTACAGTGGCCATAGAAAAATAATCATATTGATCGATCTAAGTTTTACGAAACTTTTCATTGAAATTACTAAGAAAGTCATCGGGTTTTCTTTTTATCAAATATTTTATTCTTCATTTCAATTTCAGTTGTGTTTGTTTAAAAAAAAGTCATTAAACATATCCATAAACTCTTATTTTATTATTTTATAAAAATATACTTTTATTTATTAACTCTTACTTTACTCTATATATTATTTTTTTAGCTTCACACTAAGACATTCCGTTCCCTACATTTTACCCAATGTTCGAGACATTGCGATTTGACCGACGGAACTCATCCGTACGGACTTTCTTTTTATATATATTAACACAATCTTTTCCAAAATTATCAACTTTAATTATAACCTGCTACTTAAATTGGGCTTATAACTAGAAAATCATCTTTAGGTATTATATTTATTTCTAGAGGAAGCTATTATAGGTATTTGGTTTATGCCCGTATGGACTTCAGTAAGTAGTCTAGGTTCGCAAGCAAATTTCAGACGTCTTGTAGTCTCACGTCAAGTTAAAATAATCGTATTTATCCGTCTGCCTTGAAAAATGCAAATAATAAAAAAAAATAGAAAATGTGGGTTTGATCCGAAATCAGGGAACTTTCCAACTAATTTCTGCCAAATAAGATAAGATAATATTATATATATTTTTTTCCACAGCAAACTAGAATGGGAACACAAAGGGAAGAAAATTATCAGTTCCATGTTGCCACAACATGCTAGGTACAAGCGTACCAACTTAAACAATAAGCGTAAAAATACAAGGAAAAGACGTAGGAAACGACAGGTGCTGGAATCTAGCGAAGAAGGAGTGCTTAGTATTGAGAGAGTGGTGAAAGAGGAAAATGGAGAAATGTACACATGTATAGTGTACAGTCCTTCAGGAGAAATGGCTAGAAGGTATCTACATTATTCATATTTACTGATATATCTTTCATTTAATACCCTGACTTTTACTTACGGCTTCTCGCCTGCTGTGCATGAAACATGACATATCCTAAGTACTTGAGGTCACTTTGACCTCAGATACCATGAGATTATAACACAATTGTTTTTTAATTTGAACCAATAGTTTCTTAGATTAGCGCTGTCAGCCAAACCAACTGTTTAGCTATATAATCTTATAATAGTATAGATAAATGAACTCAGAATTACTATGGCATACAATTATCTTATTATAAATTCTTAGATTAGTCAGGGCCCGTATATAAAAACACTAAAAGATGGTAATGTACCTTATATGAATAAATTTACAAAGTATCTATATTGTGTATATTTATTGACACTGAGATAGGACAATGTTATATAATGAGAATAAGAATGTAATAAGAATTATTAAAATTGGCCAATATGTGTACAACGTCACATAGAAAGAAATATAACCTGATAAGCTCCCTGATAACCCTCTTTTACTTCACGCAGTTGGGTCAAAACGTAAATTACCATATTCAAAAAAAGTAAATTATACATTTTATTTTTTTATCAGCTTCACGCTGTATCCCGCACACAGCAGGGTAGGCAGAGGGAACTTAGTAAAAGACACTCCGTTCCCCACTTTCTGCCGAATTCTGGAGGTATTGCGTGTTAAGTGGCAGAACTCAACGCCGTGCTTTTGCCTCGACACCAGAGCGAAGAAATGGAAATATAAATTTAGGTAAATAGGGTCACTGTTCAGCATTCCTTCCGGTTTCCTCAGGGGTGCCTCAGGGCTCACACCTTGGTCCACTTCTATTTAATATATTTGTTAATGACATAATAACTTGCTTTCATCATTCGAAAATCCTCCTTTTTGCCGATGATATGAAAATATTTAGGCCAATTAAAACGATAAACGATTGTAATTTACTTCAAGAGGATTTGTGTAGATTAATATCCTACTGTGACGATAATCACCTATATTTGAATATCAATAAATGTAACCTAATCACATTTACTAGAAAAAAGGACCCTATCATATTTAATTACAAACTAGAAAATAATTTAGTCACTAGACAAAGTGTTATACGGGACCTTGGCATTTACTTGGATGACAAGTTGTTGTTTACTTCTCATATAAACCTTATAGCTCAAAAGGCATACAAAATGTTAGGCTTTGTATTGCGTATATCAAAAGATTTTAAACGGGCTGAAACTCTCATTACATTGTTTAATGCTCTGGTTCGGTCAATTTTGGAATATTGTTCCGCATGTTGGAATCCTCAATATAAAGTTTACACCAGAAGAATTGAATGTTTATATCACAAGTTCCTTCGTCACTTGAAACAGAGACATTCTAACGCAGAACCTATGATTAAGATTTTAAAAGATATATCTCTGGAGAAGCGCCGTGATCTCAGAGATCAAGTGTTGTTGTATAAGCTGGTGAACAATATGATCGATTCCCCCCTTCTCGTGAGTAAACTAAACTTTGCGTGTCATAGATTGGGTGCACGAACTAAACCCTTGTTTGCAGTTCCTAAGTTTAAAACAAAATATGCGTCTAATAACTTTGTGTCGCGTGCATGCAAAAATTTTAATGTTAAGCATAACAACTTAGACTTATTCAATGTAAAATTCAATAATTTCAAGAACCGTTTGAAGAAACTTTTATAAATTGTTTTTTATTTTTGTGCTTGGTTAGGTGTCGATATTTTTAGCAGTAAATTATTTGTATCTTTCTGTCCCGAATGAAAGTTTTCCACTTTTTGTTTTTTTTGTTTTTTGTATGTGCATAAATTGTTGTTCTTTAGACTTATGAGTAAGTAGTTTGTGGAAACTTGATTGGTATTTGTACTATTATTTGTGTGTTATTAGAATATATTTAATGTACTGTATGTTTCCCTTAAAAATAAATAAAATAAAAAATAAAAATAAATAAAATAAATATTTCATTTCCTCGAGTGGGGATCGAACCCACAACCAGTCGGTTTTACAGTCACACCTCGTGCCACTGCGCCACGACTGGCCTCATGTAGACCGGTCAATTATACATGTAGTATAGTTTCTTAAAATTTGCAGATCATTTGAAATCCAAGTTGTAGAAGCTCCAGAGTTAGATGAGCTGCGCGTTGGTTCTGGATTAAAGGAAGGACAGATAGTCCAAATTACATGTAATATTATAAGTGGAGATCCCCCTATTTTCTTCTCTTGGCTTAAAGATAGTATGAAGATTCCAGCTAGCTTGAAGGTAAAATATTGGTATATAGACAATGAAAGTACTAAAAGATATAATAAAAAAAAATTAAAAGATCTTTGACTTGCACTATTTTTGATCATTGAAATGAAACTTTGCCTGTAAATGTTTCAATTTTATTTAATCTTGGATTTTTTTACTGGAACCACCAAATTTTTTAAATTTCGTATGAATTTTATCTTTTGTCATTATTTTAGTATGACAGACAAATAACAACATTTTTCATCTTTGTTCCACAGATAACTGAACGAAGTTCTGAACTATTCAGCGTGTTAATCATAAAGCGCGTATCTCTTGAACATTGTGGGAGATATACTTGTATAGCAACAAATCATGTTGGGAAAGTGAATCAAACGACTGATTTGTATATAAATGGTAGGTATTACTTTTTTTAGCTTCACGCAGTGTTTCGCATATAGCAGGGAACCTAGTGTTAAGACACTCTGTCCGTCAATTTCCAGCTAATTTTCAAAACATTTTTAAAACATTGCCTATTGAGTGGCGGAACTTAATGTCACGATTTGTCTTTTTATCAGAGAGAAAAAACAAAAATAATTCATTTCCTGGATGGTAATTTTATATTCACAGATCGGTAGCTAGGTTCAAATATTTTCGGTTCAAGCATAACCAAAATGTAACTTAAAAGCCGTTATAGAGCGTACCTACTATTAAATATAGGCATCTCAATAATATTTAAATGTTCATTTATTTAGCTGAGTTTATTAATAATAAAGTATTATTTCAATTTCAGTTGCACCGAAGTGGGTGGAGGAACCGACTAATACATCCCTTCTTTTAGGACAGCGTGGTATAGTCGATTGTAATGCAAATGGATATCCTTCACCTCAAATACACTGGATGAAAAGAGATGGTATGAATTTGTTAATAATTTTATTTCTTTCTTTTTAAGGAGAATATGAGGAGAGTTAGTTAGCCTTTTTCATTTTTATTTATTCTATATGGACATATGTTTTTTTGTTGTCATAAAGTTAAATAATTATTTTCAGCTGCATTAGGAATATGGCGACCAATCCTAGATTTAGCAGGAGGTGGAGTATCAAGTTACCCCAACGGCTCGTTGTCTCTTGAAGTTGTATCACTGGCTGATGAAGGAGAGTACGCGTGTCATGTTGACAACGGTGTTGGCGAACCTTTGCATAGGAATTTGTGGATAAGTGTTAATAGTAAGTTTGATTAAACTTGATAAATGTATGCAATTATGTTAAGTGACGAAGATTGACATTTTATGTTAAATGAAATCATTTTAACTGGCTTATTCTGTAAATACATATATGTATTATATAATATATAAAATTATTTCTACTATTGAGTGACAAAGCACAGCCGAAACTATGCAGCGTAGAAAGCTGAAATTTGATATGTAAATTGGTTAGTATAGATAAAGAAGAACATCAAGATAAGAATTCCCCAAATCCTAGGGCATCGTAAAAAGTGAAGTTTTTCCCTAAACGTAAAACCATAATGTTTGTTATTTAAAAATAAATTTTAGAAAACCTCACGTCTTAAACACTGTACATTAGTCGATGGTCACAGACTTATATAATTTGTACTAGCCTTTAGCGGCGGTTAATTTATTTTAGACGAAGCTTATTGAAAAATGTGAAAATCTTATTAATTTAACCAGTATATAATAATCATATTTTATTTATTATATTATACTCTACACCATTTTTTTTCTAGAGCCAGTGCACTTCGAGTCAGTGGGAATGAACTTCACTACTAAAATGGGGTTGCCTGTCTCTTTAACTTGTCAGCCACTAGGAGATAGTCCAATAAGAATTAAATGGAGTGTTGATGGAAAACCTATTGAGTTTTCTTCTGCACGGTAAGTTATAAAATCCATGATATAAGTATTTTTTGATGCTTTAGTGTATACGACCATACCATACGATATATAACCATAATATAAATATGATGGGCTTCGAATCTTAACTAAGATGATTTGTATGACTCAAATATCGTATTTTATTGTGTTTTTTTATAATATAACAACTTTGTTAAAAATTGCTGGAGAAATCGAAAAACTTAGGCATATACTAAACTACTGTATTTACAAAATATTATAAATTAGATAAAATAATAAAATTATGCAATTTTGCTGCTTTGGTCTTCAATAGTTCCAGATTAGTGAGTTTTTATTGTAAATATAAAATGTTTAGTCTGAACAACATAGGTTGCGACATCTGTTAAATTGTGTCATATTTACATAAAATGAAAAACGCGATTCTCTTTTCTAGCGTGCTTTAATTCTCCATATAGTTCTATTAGACTCGTGAAGATGGCGTTATTATCATGAAATGTGCCAATGGTTTTGAAATCTAAATAACGATTTTCTTAGATGGTGTGTGCGTGAAGTGATTTTGATTTTAGATGTTATTTTTTTTTAATTCATTTCTAATTTATTATCTTAAAATGTAAAATAATGAATTTGGAGAAACTATATATTTTGACTACGGTGGGTAACAGTGTGAAACATGAAACGCAACAGCAGCAATTTTTTTGTGTAGTGATGTAGACAGAAGCCATTTATTGTGAAGACATTAAGACATTTTAGTTCTTTACTTTCTGCAGAATTTTAAAAGCATTTCATATGAGTGGCGGATCTAAACGTCGGGGCTTAGCCTCGTTACCAGGGCGAGGAAATGAAAATATTAAATATTTCATTCTCCCGAATGGAAATCGAACCCACAATCGTCACCTTCACAGTCGCACTAATATGTCCTTGCGCTACGACGGCCTTATTAAAATAATGATTTCACCGGTGTGGATCAAACGCACAACCATCACGTTTACATTTAGACGCTGTCCTACTGAGCCACGACGACCTATTAGTAAAGCGGCCTATAACAAAAAAATATAAGAAGAAATCAATTTTCAGAACAACAATATCAGAAAGTGTCACTACGAATGGTATGAAGAGTACTATAAACATAAACTACGTGGAAGGTAGAGACGGCGGGAGTTACGAGTGTAGAGCGAGCAATCCCTACGGCGTCGCTAACTTCAATATCCATTTAAATATACTGGGTGAGCATTCTATGAGTATTTGTTAAATTATTGAAAAATATAAGTATGTATATAGAAAAAAACATATTTATAATTTTTTCAGAATAAAAATGTCTTGAAGTCATCGTGTCGCATAGACATAGCGTTTGATTGGATGTGGGTGCGATACCCACTCGGGAAATGAAATGTTTTCAGTTCGTCGCTCCAGTAACATGACAAAGCGCGGCGTTCAGTTCCGCCACTCAACACGCTTTGTCTTGAAAAATTCAGCGGAAAGTGAGGAAAGCTAATTTAATTTAACTTATATGATTTTTCTTATCGCGGCGTTGAGTTCTGCCACTCAAAACGCAATGCCTCCAGAATTCGGCAGAAATTCGGGAACGGAGTGTCTTAACGCTAGGTTCCCTCTGCCTAGCCTGCTGTGTGCGGGATACAGCGTGAAGCTGATTTTTTTTTAATTTTGCTTACAGAGCCGCCTACACCGCCGATGGACTTGCAAATAGACTCCATAACGAGTTCTACAGTGAAACTGTCGTGGCGCGATACAATTACATCACATGTACAGTACTACAGCTTGCAATATTCTACGAACCATTATACTTTGTGGGATGCGGCTAAAACTATAAATATCACCAGGTGATTGTATATTTTGGAAATTATATAAAAAAAATTAACGAAGCCAGACTAACCTAACCTAACCCCCGCCTCTTGTAAATCATATCGTCAAATATATAGTATTGAAACTATTGTTTCACAGTGGCACAGCATCTTATCGTAAGCGCGACTATAGTGGACTTGATTCCCACTCAGGGGTATCGATTAATTTATTCCATCGATTTGGCAACAATACAAAAGTTAAGATGGAAGAGTCTTAACAAAAATTTCCACTTGCGTAAACTTCTATATACAGGATACCGCGTCAAGATAAAAAAAAAATATATAAAAAATTCCAGGCAAGAGAGCGACATCCGTCAGAACATTGAGCTCCGAGATCTGACACCAGCAGTGGACTACCGAGTGCGTATAGCGGCTGGAAACCAAGTGGACCTCAGCCCTTACACTCAAGCTGTGCATTTTACTACTTTGCAAGAAGGTAATATTTGTTGATAATAAATATAAAAATTGTTGAATTAATAAATGAATTGATGTACAAAAGTTGTATCAAACGTATAAAAATGCTGTGGTTATATGGGTTAAAAGTTTGGAGCATAAACTAGACATAATATAATTAGATTCTGCCTAACTAACACGGCTGTGCCATGGCGCAGTGGCACAAACGTGTGACTGGAAATGCAAGAGGTTGTGGGTTTGATTCCCACTCGAGGAAATTATTTTTTTTAATATTGTTATTTCTTCATCTTCATGAAATGCCTCCGGAGTTCGGCTGAAAATGCAGAGTGGATGCTGCGGAGTAAACATTTTTTAATACAAAGATAATAAAATTGAATGACATTCCAGCACCGTCCTCAAGCCCTCTAGGCGTTCAGGTCCAACAGACAGACAATCCAGGAGAACTCTTCATATCCTGGATACCACCTGCACGTGAAACTCATAACGGAGCGTTACAAGGATATCATGTAAAAGCTGTACCCAGAATAAATGGTGAAGGTTAGTTTGGAGAAGTAGTGTGAAGTTTTATTCTTTACTAATAATATATTATTATGGAACCACAGCGGTTGGTTGTAGGTTCGATTTGTATCAGGAATGAAGTATTTTAATTTGTTCGTTCTGGTAACTTGGCAAACCGTGAGGAACTCGGAGCAAGGCCTGGGACTTGCGATCCAAATGTAATTCATTGTCCGATTTCCACTCTCTTCTTCTCTTAACCAAACTTACTTACTGTTTACTTTTTATGTGTCAACAACAACATTAAATTATTTATTTATATTAATTACAGGCAACAACGATTCACAAACAAAAATGGTGAAAGTGATATCAAGAAAAGGAAAGCAAGAAACGATACTAAGTGGTCTTCTGAAAAACACCAGGTAACTTTTTACATAAGCATAAAGTTATTTTGAATCGTATAACAATATTGTACAATTTTATTCAGGCACTCAACATTATAAAAGACCTTAATATAAGGAACCAAGTTTCTGACCGATTTTCAAGACATTGCGTGTTGAGTCAGGAATGGGGCGGAACTCAACGCTGCGCTTTGTCAGCGGAGAAATGGTTTATGTACATTATATTATATTTGTAATATAAAATATCGTCATGTCTCCAGTGTGAATTGAACCTACGACCATCGCGTCTACATTCAGACTCTATCTCACTGCACAGCAACGACCTCCAAATGTTTAATATGTTTTGTTTTCTTTAAAAAAGTATATATAAAAACATAGTACATGAAAATATACTTTTATAGGTATGCGGTATCGGTGAGCGCATTCAACTCGGCTGGGAACGGCCCCTTTTCACTACCTGTATATCAAACAACTAGAGAAGGCGGTATGTATACATTTGTTTCAATACAAGAAATCTTATAAGGCCGATGATAGGGCTTATAAAGGCTGTCGTGGCTCAGAGGCACATTGCTTCACACCTCCTCCACTCTCAATTCGGTTCAACGGTTCAACACTTATTAAGATTAATATATTATTTTCATTTTCTAGCTGTGGCAATAAGACAAATCTGGTTTTCTGGTTAGCTGGTTTCAACTGCGAACGCTTTATGCAGAGTAGACAAACAAACGCATCGTATGCCTAATTTTCGAGGCATCGTATATTGAGTAGTGGAATGCCACCCTTTGTCCCAATCACCAGAGGTGAAAAAATTAAAAATTTCAATATTTTGCATTTATTTTTATATATTTCTAGCTCCCGAAGAAGCGCCATCTAGCGTAGAATGTGTAGGCGCGTCGTCTACTTCAGTACGAGCAGCGTGGCGGCAGCTGTCACGAACTACACTACTTGGATATACTATACATTACTGTACTGATGGTAACTGATGTTGTTATTTTAAACATTTTTAAAGTGTTATTTACTAACTTAGGAAAGAAAAATATTTTTTTAAAATAACCTTCACTTAAGCTTTAGCCTTATATTTTATCCCTAGTGGGATAGTCAGAGAGAACGGAGCGCCTAAAGCTACGGTCTTTTAAGAAAACGCAAAGAAAAATAAAAGTAGCGAGATTTGAACCATTGGAAGCAGTCCAAAT
Source organism: Heliconius hermathena (assembly GCA_013403705.1). Lineage (NCBI taxonomy): Eukaryota > Metazoa > Arthropoda > Insecta > Lepidoptera > Nymphalidae > Heliconius > Heliconius hermathena. Next base: position 190,372 of record JAAIXJ010000336.1, on the reverse strand, counting down.
ATTTTTAAAATCTTCATAACAAATATAAAGGCATAATAAGTTGTTATGCTACAGTAACTGCATCTGCTACTACCAATTGAACTCAAGCATCGAACTTGCAACCACCTACATATTATGGAGGGATATTTAATTACAAAATTTGTTATTTACAGATGGGCCATGGGCTAATATAACAACACCACACACGGAATTATATCTCCAAGGTCTTCTTAAATATACGAATTATACAATAAAAGTTGCGGGATTTTCTAATTATGGAGTTGGGCCGTTTTCATATCCAGTTGTATGCACTACTTTACAGGATGGTAAGAAAAAAAATAAAACAATTTAAATAACATAGAGTCTTACTTGCCTTGTTTCGTTACAAAATAAGTAATTTAACTAACAATACAGCCATTTGGCTAAGTTTAAAGGTTGAGGGTAGGCTGTAATTCTTTTAGGGGATTGTCCCAAAAAATAAATCTATGATATTCATAAAGTTTTTCTAATTTGGTTAAACAATTAAAAGCGTTGAGATCTCTCGGCAATGTAAAATTTCTCCAGATATTACGTAATTTACTTAAGTTGTTGCTAAATTTGACGGCCGTCATAGGAGTATGTGTTGACTGTAATCGGGATGGCCGTAAACTTAATTCATACTCAGAGAAATGATTATATTAAAATTATTGTTATTACCTCGCTGTGATTGACAAAGCGTGGCGTTGAGTACCGTTACTCAAAACACGATATCTAGAAAATTCGGCGGTAAGTAGGCTATGGAGTGTCTTATATTACCGCGGAAAAACGCGTGAAGCTGCTTGGTTTTTGCTTTTAAATTTTTTTATTAGTTTTTCTAAACAACTTAATTATATATCACTTCCAGTCAATAGACTGGAAATTATATATAATTAAGTTATTTCTATAATAATTTTCTAATTTCCAGTCAATAGACTGAAAATTAGAAAAAAGAATATTACTTATTTTAAACGAAATTGATAAAAAATAACCAAATTTTCATCTGCTCCAGTTCCAGGACCACCATCGGCTATAAAGGCTTTAGTGTCGTCGCCGACATCAGTTCTCGTCAGTTGGAAGAAACCTGATCAACCTAATGGAGGCATAACACACTATACTGTATATGTTAAACCGGTTACAAGGTAAATTTAAAGAAAATTAAAAATAAATTAATTCTAATAAGAAATATAACATTTTAATAAATAATAAAAGCGTCTCACATTTTGATAGCGAGAGGAAAAGAAGGTGCTGTATGTTCTTAATTATACCATCAGCTCTATGCCATAATAATATCGCATTGTCATCCGATTTATACATGCCTGCAAAATATCAGCTTAGTCGGAAACCGGAAAGTGAAACAAATTTACCTTGGAAGATTTGATTACAGACAGACAACGGGCCAGATTAAAGTAAAAAAAATTGGACATTTTTAGTACTTATTATATATTATTAACCGGAGCAATTACCATAATGCACTATACTGTCTACGCTAGACAAGTTACCAGGAAAATTTAATAAAAATAATTCTTTTACACTTACAAAACTAAACAATTATATTGGTCGAATGGCACTGATCTCAGGAGTAGTACCTGAGATTAGCGTATTCGACCAATATAATTTGATTTAAAAAAAAACTATCTGATCACGTTGATAATTGTTAGGTAACCCACTGTGCCTGCCTGCCCAAAGTTACCTTAGGCACTAAGAATATGCCAAACACAATGCATAAATATTTTTAGTTGGGGCCCACGAGGCCAAAGTCGCAAGTAAAAACTAGAAAAACAATCCAATCCGCATAATTACAAGTTTACTCTTCAAATTAATTAATATTACTATTCCCAATCGTATTCTTTATTTCAGCACCAGCGCCCCACAGAGCTACAGAGTTGAGCCGACACAGGAATCGAACCTGTCTCGTCAGTTGACATTCCCCTTATCCGGGCTTAGTGCGGGCATGTATGAAGTGTTCGTGCGCGCGCACACCGGCGCGGGGGAAGGTGCGCCGAGCGGCAGAGTGCATGTTGAGGTTAATGGACGGGGTAAGGCTTTAATAATATATGTGTAATTTTGATCATTAAATAGAAGGAAAAACAAATAAATTAGTGTTTAGACACTCTGTTACTATCTGGTTACATGGCACTCCACTACTATGCGGCTTCGTAGGAACATTCCTCCACACACCACGCAACAAAATATTTACTTACATTTATATTTTAATTTTTTCGCTCTGGTGTCAAGGCAAAGCGTGGCGTTGAGTTCTGCCACTTGGACGGACGGACAGACGGAACTTGGCGGAAAGTGGAGAACGGAATATCTTAATACTAGGTTCCCTCTGCCTAACTTGCTGTGTGCGGGATACTCCGTGAAGATGAAAAAAAATTAAGGATCTTATAGATGCGTACACTACCTTACTATTATAATATTACCTACTTTAATTTTTTGTATTATTCCAGTGGTAGCAGGCGTAGCGTCTCTCGGTGGAGCAATATCAGTAGGAGTCGGTTCGTCGCTGCTGCTAGTATGTCAATGTGTGGGATCACCACCACCACGCACCGTGTGGTATCACAAACATAATATTATCACCCACCACCCCAGATTTACAAGGAATCACGATGACAGCTTGCTTATTAATAGTAAGTAAATACAAATTTTTGGATTAAATGATTTATTTCAAAATAAAAAATACAATTCTGACATCGTTCTGGCGCAGGTGCAAATGTGCTACTGTAAAGGTGACGGTTGCGCGTTCGGTTTCCACTTGCAGGAATTAAATATTGAATATTTTCATTTCTTTGCTCTGGTAACGAAGCAAAGCGCGGAGAAAAGCTCTGCTCCAACAAAATTTCATCCAAATCGTTTCAGCCATATAATTATCATAAAATACAAATATATATTATACATATTAGTAAGATTTTAATATAATTGATTTAATTGAAAATTATATTTATTCCAGATATAGATCAATCACTTAGTGGCAACTACACATGTCTGGCTAAGAATCTGTACGGTTCAGATTCAGTGTCTTACGAAGTGTCTGTACTTCCGACACCAGAACCACCTGTGTTGAGAGTGACGTCGCATAAGAACGCTTTGCATTTACTATGGGATCAACCACGGAAGAGTGGGAAGAATCAGAAGATCAGTAAGTTATGTAGAGTTTGTTTAAAAACAATTTTTTTATGAATTTAATATATATATTTTTTGTTAAATTATATTGAATTCTCACCCATTTTTTGGATGCGGGTTGTGCTAGTTGCGTAAATGCACGTCATAAAAGTCTCTTTTTCCTAACAATTAGAGACGTTTATTACATACTGAGCTATGAAACACTACACAATCTATTATATATAAAAAGTTTAAGATTACCCTATAATATATACTCCAGAAACCAGAGTATTAGGTGTCAGGTGATAAGTATGTTGCTCAAAATATCTGATCGTAATGTGAGAAATGTGGGACGTATGATTGTTAAAAATGAAAAAAACACAATGGTAACATTTTGCTCTAAAATTTAACTTTAACTCTAAGTGTAAAAAGAACTATAGTCATGAAGTAGATAGATTGAAGAAAAACATTATAAGAAAATAGATTACGGAACAGTAACCTTCAATAAATTGTGCCATGCGTTTAATCAATCCATTAAGAAAATTTGAACCGACAATCATCACAAACTCTTTTCGTATTTTCGTACCCACGATGGGTCCTACTTATTAAAAATAATAAATAAAAATATAAATAAAACATATATTTTATTTCAGTATACGAATTAACATGGAAAGAGGCAAACGTAGCATGGCAAGACACATGGTCAGACAAAGGTGTTACAGTACAGAGTGTCCAAGAGTATACGCTGGAAGGCTTGAAATGTGGTACGAAGTATTCATTGCGTATGACAGCAGCTAACAGCGTTGGTGCTTCACAACCAGCTTATGTTGATGCTATGACTTTGGGTGGAGGTAATATTTTATATGGTTAATTTTGTTTTTTTTTTTTAAGAAAAATTATATATATTTTTTAAGTAAAATCGGGTTATAATTTATTTAAACTATATTATATTGTTTTTTCTTATTTTCACTTGCTATGCTTTTCCTTAATTTTAAGTTAAACTTATTGGCTTTGAACGAATCTGGAATTCGGCAAAAATTGGGGAATGGCAATGCGTATTGAATAGCGGAACTCAAGGCCGCTCTTTTGCCACAATTCCAGATCGCGAAAATGAAAAAAAAATATATGTTTCATTTCTTCGAGTGAGAATCGAACCCATAACCTGTCACGTTTACATACGCATACTTGTGGCCTTGCGCCACGATTGGCTTCATTATAAACATAACGTAATGCTTATAATAATTATTATATTATCTCAACGCTACAAAATACGTTCCTGTCGGCGACTTCACTACCAAAATAAACTATTTCAATTTCAGTTCCAATATCACCCACAACTACAGAATGGTTCTGGAGTAACGCAACACATATATACATACAGTTAAGCGGATGGGAGGACAACGGCTGCGAGATTACCAGATGGGAAGTAGATTATAGAGAGTACGGAGTGAAGCTATGGAGGAGAGCGGAGAATCGTTTGGTAAGAGGAGACACGCTATTGTGTTTATTTTAAGCTTCTCACTGTATCCCGCATCTGACACGGTAGAAAGGTGAACCTAGCGTTAAAACACTGTTCCCCAAGCAACGCTGAACTTCTTAGGCATATTGAGTGATGGAACTCAACGCCGCGATTTTCCTTGTTACCAGAATGAGGAAACGAAAACGTTTATAGTTATACGCTTTTGCCACTCTTTCTTTTATTAATTTTAGTAATTAAGTTACTTAGGTGTTTAAAAAGTGATTCCCAATAACATTTTTTTTACATTTAGATACAATGAACATCAAAATATTTATTATTAGCTTTTAGCTTTAGTTATTTATATTAAAATATGGTCCATAATAAGCAAGGTTACTAATTAAAAAAAGATAACATTACGTTTTTCTTTTAATTTTATATGTAAATTTTAATATTATATATTTATTCCAGCCAATAGATCCAGTATGGAACAGTCCACTAGCAACTCCAAACTCCTTTGTGATATCATCTCTTATACCGGCCCATTGGTACCAAGTTCGAGTCCTCGCTGAAAATGCGGCGGGTGTAGACGCGGCCATGTATATGTATGCTACTACAACTGTGCAAGGAGGTGAGATATATTTTTGTTTTTTTTTATTGTTCTAGAAGGCCAGTAGTGGCTGGCGCAAGGGCATAAAGAGTGACAATAAACGCAACTGGTTGTGGGTTCGATCCCCACTCGAGGAAATCAAATATTTATTTAAATTTATATTTTCATTTCTTCGCTCTGGTGTCCAGGCAAAAATGCGACGTTGAGTTTCGCCACTCAATACGCAATGCCTCCAAAATTCGGCGGAAAGTGGGGAACGGAGTGCCTTAACACTAAGTTCGCTCTGCCTACCCTGTTGTGTGCAGGATACAATGTGAAACGGATGTTTTTTATTTATTTATTGTTCTATATTCATAGTTCAACCTCCGACGATATAGAAACTGTATAACATGCTTCCCGTTATCTCTATATATAATAAGATAGTAAAAATGTTTTGTCTGTACATTTAGTAATTTTGACTGAAATGGATAGAGGGACACTTAAAAACAATAATAGAAAGCAAAAAGATTTTTTTTGAATTTCTTGTCTGTCTGTCTGTCTGTGTGTCTGTCTGTCTGTCGACATATTTTTGTCCGCATTTTTCTCTGAAAGTACTGAACCGATTTACTTGAAAATTTCACCAATTGCTTTGTTTTAACTCAACTTAAGTACTAAAGTTTAGTTCATCAAAATCGATTCATTAAAAAAAAAGTTATCGTCATTTGAATGAACTCAAGGCATTAGCTTGCCTGCGAATATTATATAGCAAGCGCGCTGGTAAGATTCCTGGCTAAAGAATGACATTCGAAACGTCTGGGTTATATGACTGTTGATAAAAATATATATTTTTGAAGCACTATTATACAATATTTTATACAATAAAGTAAACAAAATTGAATTGTTAGTGGAGATTACCTTCATAAATCATAACAGTTAAGTTTAAGTCGTAATTAATTCAACACAGAGATAAAGAATGATCTTGCAAGAAATATCAAGTAAATACAAAGATTTTTTGGTTGGTTCGTTCATATAATATATGTAACTAATTTAAAAACTGTACAGGAGTTAATATGCAATTATTACAGTTATTTTACAAAGAATATTATGAATCCTTCAAATCAATAATTTAACATTTAAGGCTGTTTCTGAATGAGTAAATTAAATTATTCACTGACATCAGCACATTTAACAGAGTATATTATATAGGTAAAAAGAACATAAAGTTACAAAAATATATACGTGTAATAAATAATTAGCTTTATGTATATTTTATAAATATCAAATATCAACAATGGTCGTATTTTTTTATTTAAAACAATCAAAAATTCTTTGACGATAATGTCGTAAAAAAATCATATTAGAAGTCATTATAGTTGTCAATCAATTCTGCTTATTAAATCAATAATCATGTATTTTAAGCGGGCGAAGCCGTGGGCGAGCCGCTAGTTATTATATATATAAGGTACCTTCTAACTTTTCTCGAAATATTGTAACAAGTAAACTCTACAATTTTCTGCACCTAAAATTTTTATTATAAGAACGTCCGTCCGTGTAAGAATTGCGTGTTGCGGAACCACCGAGTGGAAAAAGTTAAATTAATTCTCTTAAGGCCACTGTGTCGCAGGGGCACAACCGTGTAAATCGCGTGTAACACGACGGTTGTGGGTTTGATAATCGGTGTAAGGAATTACTTATTAACATTTTCATTTATTCGCTCTAGTACCAAAGTAAAAAAACGCGGCGTCGAGTTCCGCCACTCAACGCGCAAGGCCTCAAAAAATTCAGCGGAAAAATGGGGAACAAGATAGGGAGAGAGAAACTAGTGTCTCAACACTAGGTTCTTGCACCCTGCTGTATGCAGGATATAGACTCAGACCAGTCAGACTTCAATTCATGAGGATCATAAAACATAATTTAAGAGGAGAAAAAGTTAAGATTTTTATAAAATTCTTTACGGTAAAAAAAAAATTAAAAACGATGGGAACGAGTGGGGAACGAGAGAGGAAACGAGTGGGGAACGGGAGTGTCTTAACACTGGGTTCCCTCTGCCTACCCTGCTGTGTGCGGGATACAGCGTGAAGCTGATTCTTTACGGTAAATATTAAATTTTCTTTAACTTAACTTTTTCTTTTTTTCAGAATCTATAGGCCCACCTACTGATTACTACGACATCAACATGCTAGTCATCGTGTGCAGTTCAATTTTATTATTAATTTGTTTATGCACATGTCTCTATATTCTTGTGAAGCGACATAAGTAAGTTATATTTTTATTAACTTAATAAACAATTCTAGTCCTGCTGTTATACATATATTACAATGATTGTAGATTCGATTTCTTCTCGGAGCATAGAAGTAATATATATCATTTTATTTAAAAAGTGAAATATTTGCTTCCGACTTGTAAATAAACTTGTTTTTGTCTAGAGGAAATGGAATTTATAAAGTTTTTATATTGTAATAAGACGATTTTTTTTAAAATCTACTCACCTGTACACATTATAAATTTTAAAGAGTTATTAATTTCCTAAACTCTCACAAACAAACAAAACTAGAACAGTAAAATTTTGAGTTTATACTTTTTAATAATAAACGCACCTGTAGCATCTGTAGCGGTGATCACTCAACATCAGGTGGTATATATGCTGGTCTTTTCCATAAAAAAGAAGAGCCGATTCATATAATGTTTTTATTTTTTACAAAATGTAATTCAATTTCTCATTTTTTATTTAATTTCAGCCACCAAAGGCTAACAGAATACAGGAACTCGCTAACAGGAGAATGTAAATCAGATCGCAATGTTGCCACCAATCCCCAAACAGCGCCCGACAATAATAGAGTGTACAGCACTCCTGTACACCTTACCGCTGATGCTAAACATGGTATGTATGGAAAATACGAGTTATTTAATAGTAATATTTAATAAAATTTTGAGATTTTTTAAAATTATTTTTGTATGACTATGTTGATCTGTATAAAATATGTAAGTATTCTTTTTAGTTTTACTAAGCATAATATATCAGAGAAAACAGATGAAACCCATTATTAAGACACTCCATTTTCTAGTTCTGCCCAATTTTGAGACATTTCCAGAAGAAAATAAAATATATATATTTTTTAGAAAAGTAATATATTTTTTTATATAAAAACACTAACATTATTTTTTAACAATCAAAAAAATATTTCCAGAACTATACGAAATAAGTCCGTACGCGCAATTCGCAATCGGGTTCCGTACATTCGGTCACGTGGACAACCAAGAGGCACCTGGGAGAATGTTGCCCGGGAACAGCAAGAGATATGATAGTGGTGAATTATTTATTTATTTAATTAAATCCCACACAAAACTAACAAAAAATATTGTAATAAATATTCAAATTAATAATTAACATGCTTTGTCAATTCGGTCACAGACTATGATTTATATTATTGTCACTATTTAGCTATACATATTTCAAAATATTTAAATTATTACTATATATTCTCATAATAAAGTCTTACATTTACAATATTATTTTCTAAGATATGTTGTGTGTTCTGTATACCGTATATTTTTTTTATTAATAGATTGACAGAAAATTTAGAACAGAGTAAATTACTCTTCTTTTTTCTACAGAATGGAAAAGCCTTTAAATATGAAACGAATTACAAAACGAATTACATTATGAATTATATTTTTATTTACAAATAAAGTTTGAAAAAAAGGGATTATTTTTTTTAAAATAACGTCTTCTAAATTCATACTATAAAATATTTAAAGTATCACTATCTATTCGCATAATAAAATCATATACAATATTATTTTCTATAGAGTAGAGTAATGCCTGACAATTGAGGGAAAATATAGTACAGAGTGAATTACTCTTTTTTTTCTCTAGATCTAACATAAAATCAAAATAAATAAATGTAAATATTGTTTTTTTTTATTTTAATATAAATATAATAAATTATTTGTAATTTTTAGAAACAAGCTTCCAAATGAGATCAGAGTCAGAGGAAAGCGATTGTGTTTCACGAACAACTACATTAAAAAGTGCTCCAAGAAGTAAGTTTTAAATATATTTTTTTCTACTTAAATATTATAAAAAAATATTCTAAAGGCTTTTCGTGGCACAGAGTACAAGCTTGTGACAGTTAAGACGATAAGTTGTAAGTTTGTTTCCCACTTAAGTGTGTATTCCGCACATATCAGAAAAGGCAAAGGGAACCTGGGAACTTAGTGCTAAGATACTCCGTTCTCCATAAGACATATCCGTACCCCACTTTCCGCCGAATTTGAAGAATTCGGCGGAAAGTGGGGTAAAGCATTGCGTGTTAAGTGGCATTTGCCTCGTTACCAGAACGAGGAAATGAAAATATAAAATATTATTATTATTATTAAATAAAACACACCACGGACATTGGTGGTCCGTCCCCTTTTCTGCTCTTTTTTTCTTTTGTTTTTTTTTTGTGAACAGAACAGTTTTTTACACAACAGAAGAATAGAACATTTTTAATTTATTATGGTTTGGTCAATTCCGATGCTTGCGTTGCCTTGTTTTGGGTTCCATATTCTGTGTTTCTTCTTTATTTATTCTTGGTTTCTATGGGAGTATCTATATACTATCTATCTCTCAATATTATTATTTCATTGTCCCGAGTGAAAATCGAACCCACAACTATACCGCGTGTAAACGACTGTAACGTTCACACTATAAAATATAATGTTATTGAGGCCAATCGTGGCGCAGGGGCACAAAGTGTGGCTTTAAATTCGACTGGTTATGGGTTCGATCCCCGAGGAGATGAAATATTTATTTCAATTCATATTTCCATTGCTTCGCTCTGGTGTCTTGCAAAGAACGGCGTTGAATTCCACCACTCCACACGCAATATTTCCAGAATTCGGCGGAAAGTCCGTAACGGAGTGTCTTAACACTAAGTTCCCTCTGCCTACCCTGCTGTGTGCGGGATACAACGTGAAGCTGATTTATTTTATTTATTTTGATTTTAGTTGTAATGTACGTAAAATAAATGTATACTTTTTATTCCTTTTGTTCTAGAAGCGTGCAGAGTCCCACATCACAGGTAGCCATCAAACGTTCAAAATGAGTAAAGTTAAGAATTACTTTTATGGTTGTGTTCATTTCGATATGCGTAAGTTACTGTTAGATGTTAAGAAATTTTTAAATTTTAATCTAATATTAAGGCATTTTTAATTTCTTATATGTATTTTTATTGTAAATTAATTAAATTTTACTAATCTAAGTATTGTATATTATTGAGTTGTATTTATTTATTTAGTTTACTTTTATACTCCAAATTGATCAACTGCATTGTGATGCAATCAAAGCTCGCTTCTAGTGTACTAAATAAGATCACTAAGATAGGGCTATCCAGTATACAACATTTAAGTTAAAATATTACATCCTTACATGCATTTACGCTTCTACATATCTCGTGCCCTAAACACTTACATGATGATACATCAGGGAACCTGGGAACCTAGCGTTAAGACACTCCATTCCCATTGGAGGCATTGCGTGTTAACTGGCAGAACTGTACGCGTTTTGTCTGGTTACCAGAGCGAGGAAATCAAAATAATAAATATTTAATTTCCTCGATAAGGAATCGTACTACAACCTGTCGCGTATACAGTCACCCACTGCATAAAATGCAATTATAATATTAATATTATTGTGATAATCGGGATTATATTTTTTCTCAGTTTGGTTAAAAAATAAAGCTGTGGGCATTCAAGTATTTGTTTTCATTTTAAGTTGCCATTTACATATATTTACTAGATTTAAAGAATATTATGTTTTTTCTTTATAATTAATGTATTTTTTTGCATCACGCTACGTCCCGCATATATAGCAGGATAGATAGATTCAGTAGGTCTTCTTACCTTACTATAAGCATGTTGGATTGTGGAATACATTCAGAAATGATAATAATTCATTCCTCCGAGTGGGTATTCACTTATTATTCTCGCTTACAGTCAACCTCTGTGCTGTGCCACAACGGACTCTATTGTAATTATTAATGTGTTTTTCTTTTTTTAGCTTCACGCTGTATCCTACACATAGCAGGGTAAACAGAGGGAACCCTACAAGACTTTCATTTCCCATTTTTCCTCCGAACTCTGGAGGCACTGCTTGTTGAGTGGCTGATCTTAACGCCGCGTTTTGGTTCGATACCAGAGCAAGGAAATTAAAATATTAAATATTACATTTCCTTGAGTGGAAATCGGACCCATAACTTATCGCGTGTACACGCTTGTGTTTCAGCACCACGACGGGCTTCAGTGATTTTTTTTAGCTTCACGTTGTATCCCGCACACATCAGTGTAGGCAGAGGGAACCTAGTGTTAAGACACTCCGTTCCCCACTTTCTGCCGAATTAATTCAGTGATTTAATGTCTTTCATTTAATAATTGTCTTATTATGTATTATTATTATCTACAATGTAATAATATTTTATTATTATTGTCACTTGCCTAATTAAAAGCAGTTGCTTTGAAACTATTTAATATGAAATCTATTTCAAATTTATATTTATTATAACCATATGTACACATTTTCTTTAAATAAGTGCAGCGTTGAGTTCCGTTACTCAACCAGAGTCTCTAAAAAAAAGAATGACTCATTGAGTTTTTTTTTGGTATATCATATTATATTATTTATATTATATCATATTTATTGTTGTTTAATATTAGATACTAGTAAGCAAGTGCTCAAACAAACTAACAACTGCACTGCCGATTTTTTTATCCTGTACACATTTTTTATATTATATAATTTAATTAAATAAGTTATTAAAATATTTACCAAAAAATATTGAATATAATTATTTAGTATTTCTCTAAAAAAACATTGTAAAAATATTTTTTTTATAGTTTTCTGCTATTATATTTATACTTATTACATTATAGTAAAATTTTGATCTCATACATTTTTGTAATATTATAACATAATTATAATAATAGACAGGGCCGGATTTAAAGGGGGCTTCTACAATAATTATTACAAAAAATCAGATGGTAACAAACTTTTGCGCTTTTTTTTAAATAATTATTTGAATAAATATTATAGGCTATTCTTTGCCTACGGTCTTCACACTCCCAAATCCGGCCCTGAATATATGAGCGATAGCGTCATACAAATAATTTAGATGTAATTACGCTTCTATAGAACCATGTTGTAGCGAATAAAACTTTATCTTCAAAAAGACTGATTGTTTAATGTTTATTTATGTATGTATAATTATGAATGTCAACATGTAAATCGTTGATTTACTGGAAATTAAATTTCGAAAATATAAATGTTAGAACATATTTTTTATATGCCTTTTATTGATTTTATCTGTTTTTTTAGCCTTATACTTTATCCCAAGCGGTGTAACCAGGGTCAAGAAGCCAGAACTCGCATATCCTATGAAGAAATATCTCGCACATTTGCACACATCAGGGTAGACAGAAGGAGGCTAGGCTTAAGACACTCCGCTCTCTACTTTTCATTGAGTTTCGGAGGCGTTGCCTGTTGAGTGGCGGAAACCAACGTCGCGGTTGGCCTCGGTACCAGAACGGAGAAATGAAAATATTAAATATTACATTCACTTCATTACACTCCAGGAGTAAGAGTCGAACCCACAACGCTTACAGTCACACGCTTGTGTCCTTGCTCCACGACTGGCCTCAGTAATCTTATTTCGAAACAAAATATGTTTTAATAATAACATACAAATCAATTAAACAATTAACTGTGTTTAATGCCGGCATCCAACGCCGCACCTGTCGTACCAGTTAGGAGTGTAAATATAAAATTTCTCGAGTGGGGTTCGAACCCACAACCCTCGCGCTTTATTCAGACGCTGTCCCAATGTAACATAATGGCCTCTATTTATTTTTCCATATTTTTAATAAACAACTAACCATTGGCATTACGTTAAGTTCTATAAATTGGAAATTCTGACACAGCAAATATTAGAACCGTTCCTTTCAACAAAAGTCCGAATTAATAACCAACTTACTTATATAAATCATTAAAGTCAAATAAAAAAAAAACAATCCGAAAAGATCTTGAATCAGCGAAATCCAAACAACTTTTGAACTTAACTCCATTTATCTCTCACCTACACAAAGTTTTCATATAAAATCAGTTTGAAACTACCGTTTTGTTCGTAAACGCACTGGAGCGGGAAATTGCTTGAAACTCGTCTAAGATGGTCAGATGATAGCTATTTTCTTTTATATAGTCCAATTTCATATTTGTAAGGTACGTGGAAAGCTGTTCGTTAATGTTAGGCATATTTCTTAGGGACTTTCTATACTTATTATTTGTGTTTGGACAGTATCTGTTAAAATATAAAGATAGCTCTATCACATGTATTTTTTTACATATTTCTTGATTGTAGGGTTCCGTAGTTGAAAATGTAAAAACAGAATCCTTATAGGATCACTTTGTTGACCGTCTGTCCGTCTGTCAATATCATTTATCTCGAGATTGCGTGGAAGTATCAATTTTTTTAGTATTATACAAAGTGAGAACTTACAATACAAATAAAGAAAACAAAAAAAAAGTGATGAAAAAAATATTATAACTTTATATTTGCATTTAATTTCAAACAAAATAAGTGTATATGTCTGCAAACTTAAGTTTGTCAACTTTTATAAGTTGTCATTTCCGGTAACCTACAATCATAAAATTGGTGCAAAAGCCTCAGTGAGTGATTCCGACTCGCGCTTAACCGTCTTTATTTTAACTGTATCCCAAATTGCGAAACATTCAAAAGCTGAACTCAATGCTGGTTCGAGTCCCGCTGCGTTCAAATTTTTATACGTTTTCTAAATAAGTATTTTTCTTTCCTAAGTGTAGAATAACACTTTAAAAAAGTTCAAAAATATTCAAAAAATAGTATTCTCTCTTGCAAAACGATAATTCTTAGTAATTATCTTTGGGTAGCGGAAATTTGTAAAAATCTCCCTACAGAGACAACATAAATAAGTTGTAACAAGCGTATAAAAATGTCGATGCAGCTTGGCGAGAACGGATGGCTTAGTGGTCAGAGCGCTTGATCGGTTTCCAGGAGGCGCGGGTTCGAGTCCTGCTGCGTTCAAATTTTTATTCTAAATAAGTAAGAAAAAGCCTGTCATGTTGAGTTCCACCTATAAACACACAGTGACTCAAAAATTAGCAGTGCTGTGGGACTATCTTAATGCTGGGTTCTCTCTATTCTTCTATACGACGGATATAGGATACGACGTGAAGATAGGATATATAGGATACGACGTGAAAAACATTTATCCCTATTTTGTATTTGAACTCTACTCCCTTTTCGTAGGAATGACTTTATTATCAATTACTCTATTAATATACGACATTATGAATGAAACATACGTTCAAAAGACCATAGTAGAAGGTAACATAAGGAAACACGAACCTCTCTAAATTAGGGCATCGATTTAAGCGTTCTGAAGCATCCAATTTTCCACTCGAGCGAGTTTCAGCTTTTCATCTGAGGCGTCTTAAAAATATCCCTTTCCAATGAGAAATGCTTTTCATTAAAATTGCCACTAAAATTGTAGATGTTTTATTGGTGATGTCATTCCTTTTTGAAAAAACTGCTTACAGTAATCTTGAGATTTATTGTTTTTTTTTTACCTTCCCGCTGTATCTCGTTTTATGTAGGATACATTGCAGGAACCTAGTGTAAAAAGACTCCAATCCTCACTTTTCGCCCATTTTTCGAGACATTGAGTGACTGAACTCAGTACTGAGCTTTATCTAGTTACCAGAGGGAAAATGAAAACAATCCATTCTTCCGTGTGGGAATACAATCCACGACCTTTATGTTTAGAGTCAGATACTGTACCACTGCACCACGACAGCCTCATTGATTGTTGAGGGTTTCTTACTTTCTTCATGTACGTAACAAATAATATTAATACCAGTGAATCAGACAGAAAATATATTATAAGTCACCGTTCTTAGTCATCCTTTTTATTAATTAGCGGAAGGCAACGCCGCACTATGTTTTATCTGACCGCCGATATGTAAAACTAGAATATAATCGTTTCCCCGGGCGGAAATCGAACCTGCAATTTGTAATTGCACCATAATGGTCATAATAATTATTTAAATAACATTTAATTAATTTAAGGGTATCAAGCTTGATTATACACTAATGTTCACAAATCTATGAAACGGAACAGATAGGGCATTGATTGCTCAACTCCATAGCCAGTTTCAGTGGTAAACCGCCATTGTTCAATAGCTCGTAGTGGTTAAATTAGATCTCGGTAAGGTATTAAAGTTTATTGGTTATTTAGTCGCTTTTTCTAGTTGGATGTGTCTTCCAGTTGGAAGTGCTTAAAATAGTTAGATTACTTTATTGTGTTCCTTTATATTATTTTTAGGGTCTCGTGTCTAAAGAAAACGAACCATCAGTATACGAGTGCAAATCGTATTTGACATACGAGTCGCACTCGCATACTGATGATTCCGTATAGTACCTATTTAGTATAGTATAGTTATAAAAATAGACAAACTTAAATTTGCCATTTGTCCATACGTACGTATGGACTTATTTTTTATAAAATTAACAACATTCATGGTTTTTTTTCTATCTTTACATTTTCACTTTTCGGATGTTTTCTTTTTTTCATGTAGTAAGTAAGTAATTTCTTACCAAATTTAATAGATAAACGCACACGAAAAGTACTCTGCAGGTTTTGATTATGAGGTGAATTTCAAACAAAATACAGCAAAATCTATGCATAACAGATTATGTTGATTAAAAGGCTTGTTTTTTTCTATGCTTCAAGGAACTATAGTCTTGAATATTTGATTTATATTTCAGCTTGATTGTTTCATGCAATCTTAAGATAAATGATCTTGACAGACGGATAAACGGAAAACAAAGTAATCCTAAAAGGATTTTCACTTTTATCTTTTGAGGTACTGAACCCTCTTCTTCCACGCTGACTTGAAATTATGAAATTTGGCAAGAAGAAAGTAAGAAGGGAAACGTTTAATGAAAAATAAATAAAGAAATCCTGAAATTCAAAATTTATAAGTAAATAATATGACAGGAAAATAAATCATTGCACACATATATTTGTAGTTCATTTTATACAAAATTTGTGTATACGCCCACAAATTTTATTTTTATACTTCCAGTTGTAAAATCATGAAATTGATACCGAAGCGGAACCCTTGGTTAGCGAATCCGACTCGCCCTTGACAGTTTTTTTTATAATTATATAGGTGGCAATATCCTAAGTGATGTTAGAGTTCACTACTCAGTATCTTACTGGTAAACGTAAACGTGTCTGCAAAGTAAAAAATCAATTGACTTATCAATGAATTATCTCTGACTGATCCCGAAAACTGATGCCAGTATAAAAATGTACAAGTTTAGAAACATAAGATTTTTTTTATAAATACGTAGTATCTTAAAGAATTTATGCAATTAATACTTAAATCAGTATAAGCTGAAGAATATAACAGCAGTTATTCTATTTACTACATCATTTTCCTCTATAAAACTTCGCTCAACAGATAAGCCGTGAAAAAGAAATATGGAGGCGGAGGGGGATTTTAATAAAAATAAGTAATCTTTCACTAATCAATCATTGGAGGAATGCTTTTACATCGACAATAACATCAAAGATTTTTTTAATATATTTAAGCTTTACTAGGTTTTATACTATCTACTTTAATAATATGTAGGAGATAATATAGGTACTGCATTCAACAAAAGGAGGCCGGTCGTGGCGCAGAGACACAAAGTGTGACTGTAAAATCGACTGGTTGTGGGTTCGATCCCCACTCGAAGAAGTAAAATATTTATTTACATTTATATTTTCATTTCTTCGCTTTGGTGTCGACAAAGCGCGGCGTTGAGTTCCGCTAATCAGCACGCAATGCCTCCAGAATTCGGCAGAAGGTGGGGAACGGAGTGCCTTAACACTAGGTTCCCTATGGCTACCCTGTTGTGTGCGGGATACAGCGTGAAGCTGATTTAATTTAATTTCATTGTAATTCTACACAAGACACCATCTCGGCGCGACTTTTAGTTCCTGAGAAATTATCAACAAATACACAAGCACATGTGTGTACACAATTTAGCACATGTGTCTTTATCAAAATGGCATTCTCCTTTTTTTGAAATCAGTTAAAAAAAACCATACTACCTATAATGATGTTAATCAAAACATAACATGTAAATTTACTTAATATGACATTAGTAACGTGCATAATTGACACGATCTAATTTACACTATAGTGTTATAACTGATGCAAATCGCTTTACATCACATTAAGCGAAATTATAATATATACGATTTTATTATTTGTTAATTTATGCTTTTTATATAAATATATTTATTAGCTTGTACTTGTATGTACATACGTGCTTCCCGCTTTTAGTAATAATTTCAATATTTAAACTTAATTTTTAAGCAAATATAGGTATGCCCTATTGATCTCGTTTAAAACTTCAGCACTTTGAAAAATATTTTTAGTTTCACGCCGTATCTCGAATATAGCAGGATAGGCAGGGGGAACCTAGTGTTAAGCCCTTTCCGCCGAATTTTTCAAAGCATTGCGTGATGAATGGCGAAACTCAATGCCGTGGTTTTGCCTTGGTACCAGAAGGAATAAATAAAAAATATTAATAAAAAATAATTCATTCCTCCGAGTGAGAATCGAAACCACAAGCATCGCGTTACAGACATGTCGTTTGCCTCGTTACTCCAAAAGATAAACAAAGAAAATATTTATAATATTAACTTACAAAGTATGCTAAAATTTTACATATTTTTAAAACAATATTCCTATCACACTTATAACAAACAATATTTAAATATATATCAAAAATCTATCAGGTCATAAATCGAACCTTGCAGCACACCACATTCACAATATAACATTCCTACAACAATCAATACGAAAGCTAGCGAAGTTTGTTGGCTAAACAAATAATTAATCTGTAGACAGTTGTTTAATTGCTTGTTTTGAGTTTATATTGCAATGGTGACTGTTCAACCGAAGTGTGTCTCCTTCAATTGACTTTGTGATTACTGCATATTAGTTTTGGCGTGTTTGACATGTTTGACGCGATCGTGGCGCTGCTGGAATACGTATAGTGGTTAGTTATGATTGTGATCTAATTTGTTTATTTATATTTATATTATAACCTATGATATTTATAGACACCAGTCGTGGCGCAGCGGCACAAAATGTGACTGTAAAACCGACTGGTTGTGGGTTCGATCCCCACTCGAGGAGATGAAATATTTACTTAAATTTATATTTCCATGTCTTCGCTCTGGTGTCGAG
Organism: Heliconius hermathena; assembly: GCA_013403705.1. Lineage (NCBI taxonomy): Eukaryota > Metazoa > Arthropoda > Insecta > Lepidoptera > Nymphalidae > Heliconius > Heliconius hermathena. The sequence continues at coordinate 171,907 of JAAIXJ010000336.1, read as the reverse complement.
GCAAAGTGCGGCGTTGAGTTCTGCCACTTAACACGCAATGCCTCCAGAATTCGGCAGAAAGTGGGGAACGGAGTGTCTTACACTAAGTTGCCTCTGCCTACCCTGCTGTGTGCGGGATACAGTGTGAAGCTGATATGTATATATATTATGAAATGGATATTTACATATAATGTAATAATTCAAAGGAAGCCTAAGGAGCACTTTTGAAATAAATAATAACGATTTTATCTTCTTTTCTTTCGCGTTTACAGCCGCACGCTTGTGCCCCCGCGCTACGGCTGGCCTCAAAATCAAATGCCTAACAAATACTATATTTGTTTAAATTTGTCCAAAAATATTTTAAAAACATATTTTTGTCATTAAAAAAGTTAATCGAGATGGCTTTCGTCTTATTTGGAAAATGTTTGACGGATAATATCTAATATATGTATACGACATGGGTTAGTATAAATTGAATTATTTCTATAATTTTTGCTTGTTACGTACGTACTTATTACCAGTTCAGTGTTCTGTAAATAACATAAATTTAATTGAGTGTTATATGCTTGTCGTCAGCATCTCCGTAAAGATTTTTTTAGAAATTTTCGGATATGTAAAAAAATATTTCTTAAGAAAATAACATGACAATAATATATGTAGCCAAAGCTTACGCACGTATGTAAACGCGACAAGCTGTGGGTTTACACTGTATCCTGCACTAGCATAGTACGTAGAGGGAACCTGGAAACCTAATGTTAGTACCGTTCCCATTATGACACTTCTGTTCCCCACTTTCCGCCGACTTTTCGAGGTATTGTGAGCTGAGTGACAGAACTCAACGCCTCACTATCAGATCGAGGATATGAAATGATTAAATATTTATTTTCCTCGAGTGGGAATCGAACCTACAATTTGTTGCGCTTACAGTCGCACGCTTGTGCCCCTAAGCCACGACTGGCCTCATAGTTGATATATACATACATGATATATACTTACGATATAAATTAAAGGTGCATCTTATTCTTATAATGACAAATGGTCTATGCTTAGAGTGAAATTAGAAAATTCCGCTGAAAGGCGAAAACAAATGAGAAGAGGCTGCCCATGTGCCAGAAGAAGGCCAAAGTTCCTACGGCTGCGACGTAAAGTACGAAAACGGGTGAATGGGATTTAAATTTTACTATAATAAGAATACTCTATTTTGCTTTTAGGTGCCTTATTAACTTAAAACAAGATTGATTAAGTTTAGATAAGATTTATTAAATCCATGGCTTATTTATCTGTGGTTAATAAAATAAATAAATAAAGAAGATTTTTTTTATTTTTTTAATTTTGATCGTACTTTGACGCTCCGGTCACTATGGCCAGGGATAAAAAACAAAATGATGGCTCAGTTAGTGTTCAAGTGTCAGGTTTCAGCATACATGTAATGCATGTAGAATATTTATGAAAACGTAAAAAACGTACCGTACCGTTAACGTACCGTAATTCGAACCTACCTCTCTTGGTTACCTTCCAAGTGCTTTAGCCAATTAGTAAAGTAGTAATAGGTATTTTTGTTTTCTTAGTATGAAATTAAAATTTAAATAATATGTTAAAAATGTATGTAAATTTTGCTTCAGTTTTGTTCGACTCTCTCAGCGTTTAATATCTTAAAAATAACATAAAATTAAGAACACAGTAAAAATCAATATTCCTATATCCCACAGAATAAGAAAAAACCTTGTATAAATAAAATTGACAACTATTGGAAAAATCAGCTTCACGCTGTATCCCGCATACAGCAGGGTAGGTAGAGGAAACCTAGTGTTAAGACACTCCGTTCCCCACTATAAAAAATATTTGGTTTCAGGTCTGTAAATGTGCCGAAAATACAGAGAATCTCTTTGAATTAAACACTCTCAAATGTCACAGAGCGGAGTGTTTCAGAGAGATGCATATATGTAGAAACAGTGCAGATTATCGATGTCAAGGCACTAACACATGTATTTTGGGATCCCACGATGAAAAAATACAGGGGACACATGGACATAATAAAAATGTTTGCAGATTCACCGTCGATGCTTATTTTACATGAAATATAAATAAATGTTGTTACATAATGTATTTTTGTATTCCGTAATACGCTGTTTTATTATTAGATTTTTGATGTAACTATTAAATAAAATTAGTGATATTTATTTTATTATGAAACACAGTAATTATATCCCGTATATAACAGAGTAGACAGAGGGAACCTAGGAACCTAGTGTTAGGACACTTAATTTTATTAAGATATTTCAGTTCCCTACTTTCCGCCGAATCCTGGAGGCATTGTATGTGGAATAGCGTAACTCGATATAGCACTTTGCCTCGTTACAAGAGCAAGTAAATGAAAATATTAAATACTTCATTTCCTCGAGCGGAACTCGAATCCACGACCTGTCGCGCTTACAGTCGAATACATGTGCCCCTTTACACTTTTTCAATATTTATTAATATTTAATTTTATTCAACCTTCTCACAACATAATTATTATAAACCATATATCAAATTCTCATATACAAAGTATTCTATTTCTATTACCGAATATAAGCAAGATCATGGGTACAGAATCAATACAACCCAAGATGGCTGATACCATCCAAGCAACAGATAAGCCAATTAAGGCAATTTGTATAATGAATGCTTTCAACACCATACCGTTAAGGAAGATTTAAATTTGGTAATCAAAATAACGTTTAAATTTTTTAGGGACGAATTGTTTGTATAATATAGGAACTTGGGCAACAAAAGTGGCAATTATTATCATTAAATTACTGAAATTATTAGACATAGTGCGGCGTTGAGTTTCAATGCTCAATACGCAATATTTCGAAAATGGGCAAAAAGTGGAGAAGAAAGTGTTTTAGCACTAAGTTCCCCCTGCCTACCCTATGTGAAAAAAAAATCCTGGAACAATCTACTAATAGCAAAAATATTTTTGTTGATGTTGGCAACATCTTAATTTTTGGGCTGTTAACAGTCACTCCTTCGGCGTTGCTGGCTGGCATGAACATTTGAAAAACGACGATTCGAAGGCAACTCTAAAATTATTAAAGAGGAAGATCGATATTGCGACATGAATGGCCTTTTTTTAAGCAAATGTATAAATATGATTTCCTTCAGGAACTCAAGGGACCGTAGATCTGAGTATATAGTTCGAATATCTCCAAGCATTCCTGAGATAAGGGTTCTTGACAGACAGACATAGACAGATTGACGGACGGACGGAAAACAAAATGTTCTTATAAGGGTTCCGTTTTTCCTTAAAAGGTACGGAACCCTAAAAAGCAGATCAAAAATAAAATAAATAAATAAGATAAGTTACATATATATTTTTATTTTACGCTTCACGCTACGGGATACAAGCATGCTTATAGTAGGAAGAAGGAACCTAGTATTAAAACACTTTATTTTCCTTTTTTCGAGACATTTGCGTGTTAAAGAGATGTTGCGTATTGAGTAGGGTACGCAATGCCTTTGCCTTGTCAATATGCAAAAGCAAAAGCAATTCCCCCAAATTTGAGTTCAACTTACAACCGCCGCTGTGCCGCTGCGCCGTTGTGTCACAAGGATTTTAATTACAATAAATCTGTTACAATATTAATTTAAATATTTCAAGGCTTATTTTGATCTACATCAATTAAGCATTTACTACCTCGGGACGGTAATGGTAAATAATAACACTTCTCCCTTCTACATAACCTTTCAAAGTGTGGTTATATATATATATATATATATATATATATATATATATATATATATATATATATATATATATATATATATATATATATATATATATATATAAAATATTTGATATATTAAATATAAACATTTTCCCGAGTGGAAATAGAACCTACAACTGCCATATCTATAGACTCCATGATAGACTCGGACAAAAAGAAAAAATAGGCGAAAAACGGCATCTTTATAATTAAACCCTATAAATTCTTACTTCACTAATTAAGATCAAGTTTTAAATATATTCTAAAAGACAATTCTTTTAACATTTACTACTAATTAGATTTGGGTTCCCGGGACGGAAATGGTCGTTTTATAATGATTGCGTTTCTAAATTGTACCAAATTATTTCAAAGGGATTTACCAGATGTTCCAAATGACAAACCCTAGCTTGTAACAAAACTTGAATAGTGGAATTTAGGTAATAAATTATATGGATAGATTATACAGTAGTACTTACGAGTCAGTGTTATCTTAAATTAGACTCAAACGAACTGAACGTATGATAGTTAATCAGCTTCACGCTGTATCCCGCACACAGCAGGGTAGGCAGAGAGAACCTAGTGTTATAACACTCCGTTCTCCACCCAAGTTGTAATGTTGATATATTGAAGTAAAATCTGCGAATAAATTTTATTTGTAGCTTTGTACTACACTTCCTGCAGTTCCGGACATGGCGTGTTGGGTGGCGGTCCCCAACGCGGCATTCATCGTTGTTTGTGCCGCAGGGCCTCATCGGGAAATACCCTAGCATAGTTCACCCGTATGGTGTTCGTAGTGAATGGGATGCTGCAGCCCTAGATGTCAGGGATCGTTATGAGTAAGTCTTCTATCGTCGACCTCCTTACCTACCCAGTAGTGACAAGAAAAGCGGAGGGAGACCAAGGTTGACTTACGAGAACACAGTATCGATGATACTGAAGGTAGGTCACCTAAAAAGTGTAAGGGCGTTTATGAAGAGGTTGATGATAGTGGACTAGGCGAAAGAGGTATATTGAGACTGTAGCGTTTGATGCTCCGTTCTCTCTAGCTACCCTGCAAAAGCTTCACGCTTTATCCCGTATACAGCATGGTAGGCAACCTAGTGTTAAGATACTCCGTTTCCTATTTTCCGCCGAATTCTGTTGAGTGACGGAGCTCAACGCCACGCTTTGCTTCTACACCAGAGCGACGAAATGAAAATATTAAATATTCCTCAAGTTTCTACTCGAACCTACAACCCTACTAAAAATAGGAGTAAAACGTATAGCCAAAAAAATACACATAATTTTATTTATTTAATGACGCCATTTGTAGCGTAGAGGCACATAGCGTGACTGTACAAACGACTGGTCATGGTTCAATTACCACTCGAAGGAAATGAAATATTTATTTCTTCGGTCTGGTGTCAAGCCCTGCCGCGGCGTTGAGTTCCGCCACTCAACGCACAATGCTTCCAGAATTCAGCGGAAAGTAGGGAACAGAGTGTCTTAACACTAGATTCCCTCTGCTTGCCTGCTGTGTGCGGGATACAGCGTGAAGCTGATTTAATTATTTATTTACTGTAATAAAACACATATAAATATGTGTTTAAAACTGATATACATACGTACACAGCTACGAGTATAACACAAATAACTTTAGTTTAGCAATTCGGTGAGTTAACGAAGTAGGAATCGCAAATGAGCCGCAACTGTCTGGGAAACTAGGTCGCAATATCACAGTTATATTGTATGTATAAGATATATGTATTCGGACGGGATTTTATAATTTTTAATAATACAGAAATAATATAGTAGAGATTATACTTTATTTTTACATTGCGCAGAGAATCTTTTGTCAAGACATTTCGGCTCTCAATTTTTGAGACATTCGTCTTGTTTCCAGAACGAAAATATAAAATAATTAATTACTCCTACTGGAATTCGAACCCACAGTTGAGCTTACAATCGCCACACGAAAAAATGATCTTATATATTAGGTCCTTGAATAAGTAATCGCTGTTTTTTTTTGTTGTTTAAAAAAAATATTTAAAATATAATGATATTACTCAAAGTATTGTCCATCATTAGAGACCATTTTCTTCTATCTCTCTGGTAGCAATTGAATCCCCTGTCGGAAAAATGACTCATCTTTCGAGGCAATCCAGGAATCAAGCCATTTTTCGGCTTCTTCAAAAGAATGGAAGCGCTGCTCGCTTAAACCGTGCGCCATCGACCGAAACAAGTGGTAATCGGAGGGGGCTATGTCCGGTGAATACGGCGGGTGGGGTAGAACTTCCCATTGAAGTGTTTCCAGGTAAGTTTTGACTGGTTTTGCCACATGTGGCCGAGCATTATCATGTAATAAAATCACTTTGTCGTGTCTCTGCTCGTATAGTGGCCGCTTTTCTTTCAGAGCGCGACTCAAACGCATCAACTGAAGTCGATAGCGAGCTCCCGTGATAGTTTCATTAGGTTTAAGCAGCTCATAATAAATTACGCCCTGCTGATCCCACCAAATGCAGAGAAGAAGCTTAGAACCATGGATATTTGGTTTTGGCGACGATGTTGATGCGTGACCCGGCATGCCCCACGATTTTTTTCGCTTTGGATTGTCGTAGTGAATCCACTTTTCATCCCCAGTGACGATACGGTGCAGAAAACCTTTTCTCTTTTGCCGTTGAAGCAACAATTCACACATGAGAAAACGTCGTTCTACGTCTCTCGGCTTCAACTCATACGGCACCCAATGCCCTTGCTTTTGGATCATTCCTAACGCTTTTAAACGTTTTGAAACTGTTGACGCATCTACTTGTAACGTTTTCCCGAGCTCTACTAACGTCTGACATGGATCTTCTTCAAGCAATGCCTCCAATTCTGTCTTCAAATTTTGTCGGTGCTCCAGAACGCTCTTTGTCTTCAAGGTCAAAATCATTACTTTTGAAGCGCCTAAACCAGTCTCTGCACGTTGTATTCGACAAAGCATTGTCTCAACGAGAATTCTGTGTGCTTCTGCTGCAGATTTTTTCTGAATAAAGCAGTGCAATAAAATTCCCCGCAAAAACACCTTATTTGGCACAAAAGTACACATTTTTACCAAGGGAAAATAAATATGTAGTTGACACTGTAGTGAACACTATTCTGTTATAATTTGAGGTTACATATAGTACTACTTTGGTGATTCGTTACCGTACGAGATTCCATGCACAGAGTGCCGCAACGCCATCTTTCAAAAAACAGCAGCAACTTATTCAAGGTCCTATATAATATTATAATTAATCAATTACTATCATTACTCCACTCTAATAGATAAATCGCGGCGTTGAATTTCGTTTCTCAACGCATTATGCTTGGATAATTGGGCAGAAAGTAGGAAACGGAGTGTCTCAACACTAAGTTCCCCCCTCCTATCCTACTACACGGGACTATATACATATAATATATCGTAATACATTTAAAGTAAAAACCCTCTAACGGAGCGTCAGCAAAAGGGAAGCACGTTTTTAATTCACGAAATGAATGTTGTCACAAAGACGGAGTATTTCACTTCAACGTGCAACCTTTTGTGAATCAACACAATGCATATCAGATGCACAACTTCCCTTATATCCCGAGTTTTGACGCTAATATTTTCATATATCCATATTATATGTATAAAAGCTGTCGTTTACACTCTTTGACTTTATTTTATGTGGGGGTATTTTTAAAAATTGATTCGTTTTGACTGTTAAAGTGACGGTTTTGAGTTCGATTCCCATTCAGAGGAATAAATTGAGTTTATTTCTTTGCTCTGAACATCAGATAAAGTGTGACATTGAGCTTCGCTTCTCAATCTCTGTCAGTTGCGTGGGGATCGGAGTGTCTTTTCACTAGGTTCTCGCTGTCTACCCTGCTGTATACGGATAGCAGCGTGAAGCTAAAAAAAACTTAAAAAGTGAAGTTGAAAATTAGCTAAAAGTTTATAAACATATTATATATAAATAAAAAGACTCGATATTACAAAAGGCAAAAAGATGTTTTCTTATTTTAAGACGTGAGATACGTGGTAGGTACGTGGTTGAAGCCATGGTATCGTTTTTATTTCATTAATCGAATTCGGGGTATCAACGGCGCTTAAAAAAAGAACAGAGAAATCAAAATAATTAATTCCCCTCAAATGAAAATCGAACCCAAAGACAGGGCGGATATAGCCAGAGTCCAGACGCTGGCCCACTGCTGACACTGACGTAATCACTATACCCTAATAGCTTTGACGAAAATTACCAATACCTATAGTTCGCCATAATTAAAGAACCAAACCATACTTACAGTAATCAAAATAGATATTTAATAAGCATTTTTGACTTTTTTAATATTTTGCAGTATGTTTTATGTTATAGAAAACTATTGGAAAATGTATAATACTCAAGTATACGCGATAAATCCAGTTAAAAGTTGAACTTTTAAAAATATAATAGTTATATTAAAAACAAAAGGGGAACGGAGTGTCTTAACACTAGATGTTCTCTGTGTTCCCTGCAGTGTACGGGATACAGCGCGAGGCTGAAAAGATCAATAACTTTATTTTCAAAGTTATTGAACTTTTCAGCTTTTAGTTTTCAAACTCTATTTTCACTAAAACATATTGTGATTCATACAAAGTTCCTTTATATTATGAATTCATACAAACACATTGTTACGTGTAGTTTTCTATAGCACATATTTTATAGCGACTTTATGATGCCTGTACAGCTTTCTGCTTGCTTTATATACTAAATCCATACAGAATGCAACTAAAATTTTATTTTATACTAGTGTTCTCGCGGCGTCACCCACTTGGAAGTAATACCTTAATATTTTCTAGATTCATATTATAAGTTTGTTTGATTGAGCACTCTAAACTCAGGAACTATTGGACCTAATTCTTTTTTTTTACTTTAAATAATCTATTTGCCGAGGAAGGCTATAGGCAATTATGTACTGTTTCATGTTTCTGTTTAAACTTCACGCTATATCCCGCACATATCAGGGTAGGTAGAGGGAGCCTGGTAGCCTAGTGTAAAGACACTCCGTTCTCATCGAGATACTTCCGTTCTCCACTTACCGCCAATTTCTAGAGGCATAGCGCGTTGAGTGGCGTAATTCAACGCCGCGATTAAATATAATATAGGCTATATTATATGACGTAAATCGTTTAGTTGTAACACAGTACCTGTGGTCAGAGTTACCTCTCGTACTTAAAATATGTCATGTGTACAACGAGTAGTTGTTTCCATTTGACCACACAAACCGCGGGTAAAGGCTAATTACGAATATACATTTTGGTTTGTAGTAGATTTTAGATGATTTTAGTGATTATCACATGTGGGAATGATTATTCTCATTTCTTCGCCTCAGTAACGACATCAAGAATAGCGTTAAGTTCCGCCACTTAAAGTACATTGGCTGAAAAGTTGAGCGCGCATGGGGAACGGAGTGTCTTAATACTAGGTTCCGTCTGCCTGCTCTAGTATATGTGGGGTATAGCGTATATATAAATGAAAAAAGCGATAAATAAATTAAGGCTATCGTGGCGCAGGGGCATAAGCGTGTAACTGTGAACACGACGCTTATGAGTTCGATGGGTGGGAAAATGAGGAACGGAGTGTCTTAAAATTAGGTTCCCAGACTCCCTCTGCCTACCATAATATGTGCGGGATATAGCTTGAACTAAAAATATTTTTTACAAGGGAACAAAACTAGTTCAACTTTCACATCAATACGCATAAAATATTTCTGAACTTCATAATTATATGACAGTACACGACCGGCGTAACGGTCTCGTTTACAAAACAAGCCCGAAGTTTTCATCTAATGACGTCATTTCCCACAATCACCTAGCATTAAGGACCCTCAATTAAATTTTATTATATGTATATGGCAGCTAATGTGAGGGAATAATACTTTAACTTTAATTTAATTTTGACGCAGTTTTTTTATTATTTTATAATATAAAAAAACTGCGTCAAAATTAAATGAAAGTTAATATAAAATTAAACGTATATTTAAAAAATGTACGTTTATACCTATACTGTGTAAGGTGGCCATTAAATTATGTAGAATTATATTCATCGTACGATGTGTGTATGTTTTTCTCAACATTTTCTAATTTAAATTCAAAATATACTTTATTCAAATATACTTTAACAAGGACTTTTAAATCGTCGAATTAACATGTCGCTGACACCGGCTCGGAAGGCAGTTCTGCTAAGAAGAACCGTCAAGAAACTCAACAGTTGCTCTTTTCAAAATTGATATTAGAAATTATGTCACCATGTATTTATTATTTTTGACGTGATAACGTCTTATAAATCGTTGAAGGACGACTGCACGCACGAAAGAGCATGGCTCATTGTCATGTTCCGCCTGACCTAAGCGTGCGAGCGAGAGCGCGGAACAAAAGGTAGAGATGTACGATCCTCCCTCGTGACTCGATCATCGTTATCCCACTCATAAGAATGAAGGCAGAGGGAACCTGGAAACTTAGTGTTGAGATATTTCCGTTCCCCATTTTCCGCCAAATTCTTAAGACGTTGCGTGTTGGGTGGCGAAACTCAACACCGTGCTTTGCCCCTTTGTCAGGGACATTAAATATTTCACTGCCCTGAGTGGCATGCTTGTGCCCCTGCGCCACGACGACGTCGTCTACAATCGATAATACACCTATATTGCTCTATATTTGACTAAAGAAAGGGTTATTTAATTTTTAATTTTATACGTACTTTCCCCCCGCAGTCAAATAAAAGTAGCTAAGAATTATATGTGATACACAAAGTCATGACTATCCTTCCTCCATGTATAGAGTATCCAATGCAAAAATATATTTCAAACCAGTAGTTTCCTGACAAAATAAAAATAAAATTTTATTCTCTATATTAGTACAAAAAAATATTTTGCAGGACAGGAAAGTTAAATATTTCACTGCATATACTATTAGAATATACTATAGTAAATTTAGTATAATATTTTGAGTATAAAGACTTGCTATGAAGAATTTACAAGACAAAAAAGGATTTAACCTTACTAATTTGAGATGCAAATGAAGCTGGCTACAATCCAGATAAACTGGACGAGTTACGCTCTCTGGACTTTTTCTTAAAAAAGTTATGATTTTATTCTGTTCTTGTGAGTTTATTGATTAGTTAAATATATTTCCGTTTGCTTTCATCAGAAATGTAGTAGCATTTTATATCTGGATACAGATACCAGAGAAAAATTATAAATATTATATAAACGCGGCTGGATATAGATTCGGTTTCCACTCGAGGGATATTTAACATTTTTATTTCCTTCCTCTGGTAACGGGACAAAGCGCGGAGTTAAGTTCCGCCACTCAACACGTGACAGAAGTGTTTTAATGGGGACGGAGTGTCTTAACACTAGGTGCTTAAGTTCCCTCCGCTTACCCTACTATGTGCGGGATAAAGTATTCAGTAAAAAATTACAATTTAGTAAATTAATATAACAAAAATAGAACCTAAAACTAAGTGAGGACAACAACTAAGATGGATATTGCGTGTTGAAAATAGCACATAGCGGTGAAACTTATATTTATCATGAATAGATAAGCATTGTGATGAGCAGAATTTACGAATTTCTAATATATCCTAATTACTTATGATATGTGAGTTAGGTTCACGCTGTATCCCCTATATATTAGGCTAGGGAGAAGGAACCTAGTGTTAAGACACTTCGTTCCCCCTCTTCCGAAATTTCGTAACTTTTCGTTTTGAGTAGTGGAGCACAACGCTACAAATAACAAAAAAATACCAAATGGGGATCGTACCTGCAAACATTTCCACCACTCAACAAAAGTACCCGCCCTTACGTTGCTTACATCTACGCCACAACAGCCTCTAATGATATTGAATGAAAAATATAATTATTATTTATCTCCGAGAAAAGTTTTTATATGAGAAATTCATAAATTAAAATGACATATTTTACTGTATGGTATGTATGTATATCGTGACATTTAAAATATCTCTTCAACGATGTATATGGGATTACACAATTTCATTTAGTGAAAGTGTATCATCGAAATGAGTTGGCTATGGACCAACAATATATATTAAGTATTTTTTTTTAATAAAAAGTATTAAAAATCTATATCGCCATGGGAAACCGTGTAATTACACTCGATAGATTTGATTTGAATGATTGATTAGAATGTTTAAATGTAATAAAATATTTTTTTTTTGTTTAAGTGTATGTAAGAAAAAAACCGGCCATGCGCGAGTCGGACTCGCCCACCGAGGGTTCTGTACCAATTTCAGGATTGTGATTAGGAAATACCATATACATATATGTTTCGATAATGCGGCGAATAAAGTTAACAAAGTTAAATTTGTGGGCATATGCACTTATTTTGTGTAAAATAAACTACAAATATAAGTTTGTAATGATTTACTTCTATGAAATATATATAATTTAATATTTTTTCTTTTATTTGTATTGTAGGATCTTATTTCGTCTTAAATTTCATAACTACAACCTGTAGTTATATATACAGGAAGTACACTATAGGTTTTGACTACGCGGCGAATTTCACACAAAATGTAGCAAAAACGATACACAAATTTGCTTGCTGAAAATGCTCATACCTTTTGACTGCGTTATATTAGAAACATAATTTGTACTCCAAGGAACTGTAAACCTGAATATCTGATATATTAATATCTGACATTAGTCAGATCGATACATCAACGCGATCTCAAGTAAAATCTTCTTGACAGTGGACAACAAAGTGATCCTATTTGAGTTTGAGTTTTTGGTAAAGAACCCTAAAAATAGATTAATTATTTTATTTTGGTTATCTATAGTGTAAATAAACTGTAATTTAAGTAAACTAAATAAATTGTAATTTAAGTCTTTTGGGTTTTAATTTGATTTTGCTTTCAAAAATTGCCATATTTAATAGAAAAATGTATAGTTACTTAAAATCTGTCTAGGTAACCGTGACTTCGCGCACAGTGTAAACGTAACTTTTCTCACATAAATTCCGATTCTGCAAAAAATCCAGGTTAAAACATATTGCCCCACAAATCTCTATCTATCATTAAGAAATTGTAAACACTCTGTGGCTGCTTGAGAAAGTGTCAACTTATATTGGAGAATCCTAAATCATGAATTCTCGGTGTCTTTTATCATCATACAATCTCTAGTTTTTTCTATCATCATACGAATTGAAAGCTAAAGATTCAGCGCATTCAGTAAAAGCTGTAAATCTAGTATTAAGACACTCCGTTCCTATTAAAACATTTTCGTTTCCCGCTTTCTGCCTAATTCTTAAGATATTCTTTGTTCAGTGGCGAAACTCAACGCCGCAGCTTGCTTTACAAGAGCAAGAAAATGAAAATATTAAATATTTCATTCTGCAAACGGGAATCGAACCCACAGCCGTAGCATTTACTATTAAACCAGCCACCTGGCCACGATGACTTTAATATAACTATTAATTTTATATTAATGCAGTATTATTATAAATGATTTAAATATTATATCTCATTAGAGTTCGGATTAAGCTTCCAATCTCGAAACATCTTCAATCAGAATACGCTAGTAGGTTGTTACCTCAGTCCTGGCTCTTTGACTTTCGTCACTAAAATGTTAACTGTAGGATAAACTTTATGAAACTTGTATATAAATTTGATTTAAATCGAAATTTTAAGTGTATACTACAGATTTATGAAATGCTAGGAAGTATTATATAGTATATTGGAATCAAATATTTATACAATTAAAAAGACCGCTTCACGCTTTTTCCCGGATGGGAGAGAGAAGAGAAGTAGTATTAAAATAGTCCGTTTCCCCACTTTACACCTAATTTTCAAGACATTACATGTTGAGTGGCGGAATTCAACGCCACATTTCGTCTACCAGAGCGGGCTAATATAAATAATTGATATATAATCATTATCTCGAGTGCAGATGGAACCACTACACCACGATGGCATCAAAAATTTAAAAGTTTATTTTAACTCACAACTCGAAATAAATGAATACAAGAGTAATTAAGATATACAGAGAAAATAACCTCATGTACCGCACGAAGTCTAATTTCAAAAGAGTATTACATTTTAAACTGGATGTTTGTGCGCTCATACAAAGTGCTAATGAAAAGTCGTGCTTTAATTACAAAATTTATTTGTTTCTCTTTGTGTCTTTTTTTTAGTTTCACGCTGTATCCCGCATATGGCAAGGTATGCAGAAGGAAAATAGTGCCATAACACTGCATTTTCCAACCACCGCCCATTCGACACCTTGTTTGGTCTTCTTACTATAGCGAGGAAATTAATTCATTCCCCAAGTGGAAATTGAACTCAAAACCGTTGCTTTTACCGTTGCTGCTACGCCACGACAGCATCATTTTTTTATATTATAATTATATTTATATTTTATATAATTATATTTATATTTTATATAATTATATTTTATTACGTAATTTTTATATTTTTACACATTTTGTACCAGAGACCAGTTGTGGGATAGGTGCCCCAAGCGTGTAACTGTAAACGCAATAGATTATGGATTCGATTCCCACTAGAGGAAAAATATTTAATGTTTTTATTTCGCCGCTCTACTGTCGAGGCAAAGTCTTCCGCTTGAGTTACGAAATAGATCATGATTAATTTAATTTTATCAAGATATTGCATCACTTTCGACGATCGCCCAAATAATTTGCTAACGTTTTAAGCCAAAAAGCTATTAAAACTATAAATTTAAATTATTTTCATGAAATTAAGTTATAATTTTATAATTAAACTTATGGACCCTTTTACTTGGGAAACAGATCACGTAATATACACCAGAAGAGAACGCTAAAGTCAAACTCCACCTGTACCGAGATCGTAGGTAGAATAAATTAATAGGAGACGCCTTGGACACCTCAAGGCGTTGGATGGGGCATTTTTAGTTTTAATTAAAAGTTTTGTTTGTTATTTATTATAATATAATTGTAATTAAGAGTTTGATCCATAGGGATCCCCGAATAGTCGAGGTAAAAAATTATTATTACTAACAAAAACACACTTTATGTACGATTTTATTTAATGATAATACAAACTTGAAATTCTACATATTTATTTATTTTAATAATTACAAAAACTGATGAACAAGAACTGATTAATACGTGATACAAAATCTTTGGACCCATTTTGCATACTTATAGCTTATATGTAGGAGAAGTGCAGGAAGCTAATATTTTCCAATATTAGTGTTCTGCACCTTTCCTATAACGTACACTAAATCAATATATAAAACGTAACGCCGAAATCTGGGGGCATCGCGTGTTGAGTGATGGAACTCAGCGCCGCTCTTTGCTTCGACACCAGAGCAGCTCTGCTCGATTTTACAGTCATTTTCAATTCAATTGATGCCCCTGCGCTTCGACTGGCTTCAAATATACACTCCTGTATTTACAAAGTGACATTCACGTTACTATGACAATGCGTTTTTATAGTCTCTTGCGTGTTTCGTCTCTCTCTAGTTTAAATTAATCGTTGTTGCGTTTACTATCATACTGAACTACATATAGAAGAAACAATAAAAAAACTAGATGAATATTATATTAGATTTCTATAGATATAGAAAATTACCGTATCCTCTATATTTACGCTTCGTTGATCTTCAATCTGCATGTTGCTCCGACTCGTCCATAATTCACATAATGAGGGCAGATGTTACTGGGAGTTGATTCTAGGAACAATAATCTTCACCTGTATACATTTCTTAGTTTAAATTATTGTAAAATGTTAATATAATTGTAATTAAATATGTTTTGAATATTTTTTTTAGCCGTACGCTGTTGCCTTCATAAGAAAGGCAGGGAACCTGGGAGCCAAATGTTAAGTCGATACCAGAGCGAGGAAATGGAAATATTAAATATTTTATTTTCTCATGTAGGAGTCGAACCCATAACCGGTAACGTCTACAGCCGCACGCTCGAGCTCCTGTGCAACGGCTAGCTAAAGTGTTTTTAGTATTAATAAATGATAACGTGACTTTTTATATTTCTTCAATCGTAAAACGTATGTACCTAATGTCAAATTCAAGCGAAAGGAGGGAAATTATGTGTCTTAACAATATCTTTTTTTTTTGCTTAAAACGCTGAGAAAATTATTCAACTAGAATAAAAATATTGTTTGTACTTATTATCATTCCTCCGAATTAGAATCCGCAACCATCGCGATTACGCTCAGACGCTATACCACTGAGCCAGGTTTCCTATATAAAATAAAAAATCCGGACAAGCGCGAGTCGCGCTCGCTGGGCATCTTAAGCTGTTTCTGAAATTCAAGCTTAGCTTAAGCCAAAACCCTTTTATTTGATACCTCACTGCGCCACGACTAGCCTCGTTTTTTTTAAGTTAACGTAAAAATACATATTTTTCAGGAAATCATGGCGCCGTACATATATATGGCTTGAATTTCAACTCGATATCTCCAAACGTTCCTGAAATAAAGACAGACAGACAGATGGACAACAAAGTGATTTTATAAGGGTTCTTTTTTTCATAAAAATGTACGGAAACCTAAAAATACTATAAACGCGACGGTAACGAGTCCCATTCCTTAACGCTGGGATAAATAAACTTTTTTCATTTAGTTGTTATAGTAACAAGGGTTCAACATATCTTGGAAATCGTGCGTTACTGGTTACGAACACGAAGTGTCTTAACACTAGGTCCTTTTCTATATGTATAATACAGAATAAATCATTTATTTTTAAATAAATTAAAATTATTATTTATTATAGTAAAAACAGTTTGAATATTCACAAAAATATCCTCATAGCATTTTACCTACAAAAGCCCCCATTTCAGTTTCAGAAACACAGTTTTACGCTTCTGCTTCGGTGCAATAAAATTGATATTTTATATACGTTTGGTATTGTAGGTTTCGAATTTTTATATTTATGAATCGCGTGCATTTTATTATAAGATAGCGCGGTGGTAGTGGGATTAAAGTTTTCGTGTTGACGTCATTGAGGTGCATTTGCAATAACTGAATAGTTGATCTGTTTTACTACAACCGTTTCGTTTCCACTCTAGATAGTTAAATACTTATTAAGAAAACGTATAAAAAATTGAACGTAGCGGGACTCGAACCCGCGCCTCCTGGAAACCGACCAGGCGCTATGACCACTAAGCCATACGTTCTCATCAATTTTTATTTAGATAAAGTTAACAAACTTAAGTGTGCATATGTGATATGAAATTAATTAAATTACAAATATAATTTTTTACTTTTCGGATATATATATATTTGCGCCAATTTCACAATTTTTAAAAGAAAATGCAAATTCAAATTTAAAAGAATGATTAACTTTTTTCGAACCACCCGTTCTCACAGACATACACGTCACCAATGAGGGTTAATTACCTATAGAGGTAATAATTTAATTTTAAAGGTCGCAATTTTTTTTTGATTATTATTTTATGTAATCCAGGCAGTAGACACAAATAGACTGTCAGTTTTAATATTAATTTTTTATTAATAAATTATTTAAATATTTGTTTATTTTTATTCTGCTATTAAACTAGGCTCAGAAATAGACTAGGCTGGGCATGTAAGTCCTAAGACAGCTGGTATCTAATAAATGATTTCAACAACGTTTTTTTTTTCAAATAAACTTCTAGCCCTGATCCTATGTTCATCGATATTGATTTTGTTTGATATTGTTTCATTATCAAAATCTGCACCTGTATAAAGATATGACAAGTAACTAACTTAACCGATGTTGGTTAAATAACATCAAATTCACAAATTTAATTAAATTTAATTTCGGTGGCTGCATTTAAATTTTGAATTAAGCTTGCCTAAAACTTGCTATCTTCCCAGCTATAAAGTAAATATTGTATTGTAAAATATATATATATATATATATATATATATATATATATATATATATATATATATATATATATATATATCATGTAGATTGATTCGTAGATTGGTGATCTATGCTTACCTACATAGGTTTGTTGATAGGTTAACTGATATGTTGGCCGATAGTTTATACAACAAATTCTTCTAAAAAAAATATTAATTTAAAATTATTAGTTTATTATTAGTCACGTTTGTAAAGAACTATTGTAGAGATAAAGCTAATAAAATTAACTAAGGTACTTTTTATACCTTCTAACAAACTATATTTTTAAGGAAACTAAACAGTTGTCCATTTAAATAATTGATGCTCTTAAATTTCCTCCATTTCAAAATATGGTGGACACAAAGAATTGAGTGACAAGTTTCTCTTTCTGTTCCCTCTTTTTTACTTTAAGTAAAAAAAAATTGAGATAAACACTATACGTAACGGTTCACCCCCAAAACCACAACATTCATTTTATATCAAACCGTCTCAATCGTATTTATCATTTATAATAACTCTATCGCGGAATTATTCATGGCATAATTTAGAAATTTAATCGTCTATTTCGACTCTATTGCTTAGAAAATAAAGCGTATATTTCTTTGAACTCACCTAATTTCGAATTAAAAGCTAGAATTTAGCAAGTTCTTTGATAAAGTGCTGTTTACTTGAACTTTATGTCTGTAGTATAAGGTTCAATTTGGGTTGGCTTTTATATAATCTGTATCCACTGGAGTGGAGAATAGCCGGGAACGCTTGCTGTAAGTGTAAGCCGCAATCTGCCGATATTCAGGTGTTTTAAGTCAATTCATTGTGGAAAATGTTCCTATAATTAGCCTGATTTTGAATATTAAATACTTATTGTTTTTTTTTTTTTATTTTGAAAATATTTTTTTTTAAAACACAGTATATAAAAGCCATTTGATATTAGTCGTGGTGCAGGGGCACAAAGCGTGACTGTAAACACGTTTGTGAATTCACTTTCCATTCCAGGAAATGAAATATTTATTTAAATTTATATTTTCATTTCTTCACTCTGATTTTGAGACAACGTGAAGCTGATTTAATTTTTTTTAATTTTTGTATATTAAAGAAGTGTTTTACGTATATATACATATATAATTTCATTTATTTTCTGATAAATGTAAAAATGCCAAATAAAAATAATCATGGAAAAAAAAGAGAACCAAAACGTTTCAATTTAGCCAAACTTCCAATAGATTACAATACTAAAATCTCAAAACAATTCAAAACGAATAATACAATAATACACATCCTCCATCCAAATATGAAGTCATCTGAAAAATGACTATCATACACCAAATCCTGGGGACCCTCTTTGATATTCCACCCGCAGTCCGTCTCCACAAACACGAGCGTTTATCTGAATTTTACCAGATCTCACGTTGAAATATCGGGTCCGTGCGGCGAATGCAAAGGCGGCATTACCATATCGTTTGACGTTTCGATAGCAATTTTATTGGCAATTGTTATCGAAACACAATGAAATTTAAACAGCCTATTATTTGTTTGAGTGATTTTTTGTGTTATCTTGAAGTGGTTTAACTGATAGCTTAGAAAAGATGTTAAATATAACTAAAGGAGACTGAAACTATTCCATACATTTTTGGGCCCAGAATGTAAAGATATGAAAATGGTAGAATTTAATAGATTTAGGTAGATCATTCCCTCCTTGAAATCTATATAAATTTTGGCAATCTGAGAGCAGTTATTAGAGATTTGATAAAAGTAAGGTTAAGTTCGCAGCACAATTTCTTGAATATCAACTTCTATTAAATATGTGATTACTGAGTTGTTTAAGCATTAATGTTTATTATTTATTTAATAAAAGACATTTTAATGAATACTAATAAAACACATTTTAATGAATACTTTATTCTTCTTCTATTATCTATTATTAAAATGTCATCTAAGCAGTGTGCAAGTGGAACTAAATTATTTTGGTATCTAGCCCAACTAAGGTATGGTACCCTATATATATAATACTCATAATATGAGCACAGCAGCCTACCATTCGTCTTCGTACAATACAATTGCAGTATTTCATAGCAATAGCTTCCCTTCCTCTACGAAAGCTGTCAACTAAAATGTAACAGAAATATATTTTCCTGCTTATATGTCGGGATTATATCACACCTCTAAGTAACCAGGTTGTGGTGGTTTTCATCGTCTAAAGGTCGTCGGACTAGGGTATTGCAGTGTCCATTGGCTATCCCACAATTCACACAGCGATTCATATCCATAGCGTGGCGGTCGTAAGATCCAAAAGATTTCAGAGTCCAGTGGGGAAGCGAGGGTCGTACAAAGTAGGCAGAGTCAAAATCCGAGAAAAACAAAACAGTAGTCGTTGAAAATATCAAACAAACGGGAAAACATTCAAAACGTCGATGCGTTATGACACGAACGTAATGACAGAAGCAAATTTTTTTTTTATGTTTTTTATTTAATGGCCTGATTTTGCGATGACAAACAGAAGCAAAAATGCAAAAAATCATTAGACAAGGTGTGATTGTCAATCAGCTGTCACATCTCTGATTTAAAATATGATTGATTTTAATCGATTAAGGATCTAAATCTTATTTTTTTTCATTTTTCTCCACTTCCAGAATGTCAATTAATTTATTATTTGCTATTCTAAAAATAAAAAAAAATTGTAATTTTTTAGATCACATCTCAATTCTTTACGTGTAGGCCCAAAAGTTTCATTCTCCTTTAACTATTGGACCACTTTTAGTGTAGGTATTTGGTTTAGGAGAAGTTAAGAAAAAAAGAGAAGAAGAAGGAAGAGAAAAAGAGCGTTAATTGTAGAACGGCAGATGTTACGTTTTAATTAAAAAAAAAATTAAATCAGCTTCACGCTGTATCCCGCACCAAGCAGGGTAGGCAGCGTTTTATATTTCCATTTCTTCGCTCTGGTGTCGAGGTTAAGCGCGGCGTTGAGTTCTGCCACTCAACACGCAATGCCTCCAGAATTCGGCAGAAAGTGGGAAACGGAGTGTCTTAACACTAGGTTCCCTCTGCCTACCCTGCTGTGTGCGGGATACAGCGTGAAGCTAAAAAAAAAATAATAATTGTGTCCGTGCGCTACGACTCGCCCCTATAGCTATAAAATAAGAGAAGAAAATAAATATAAATTTTGTATGATAGTTGATAGTTGAGTGACTAACAGACAACGCTCAACAGATATGACTTCACGCAGAATGCTAATGTTTTGAATGTAAGTATCCTGGGGAGCATAACAGAGTTCCTGGACGATTTTCCGAAATTTATTTTACATTTTAAAGTCCAAGCTAATAAAATTGCAAGCACTTTCAACTCGTACTAAATATGTTATAAACACTTTTATTTATTTTCTTCCTTTTTTTTAGGTATAGAGGTGAGTCATGGCGCAGGGGCACAAAGTGTGACTGTAAAACCGACTGGTTGTGGGTTCGATCCCCACTCGAGGAGATGAAATATTTACTTAAATTTAAATTTTCTTTTCTTCGCTCTGGTGTCGAGGCATAGGGCATCGTTGAGTTCTGCCACTTAACACACAATGCCTCCGGAATTCGGCAGAAAGTGGGGAACAGAGTGTTTTAGCAATAGGTTCCTGTCTACTCTGCTGTGTGCGGGATACAGCGTGAAGCTGATGTTAATGATTTTAAGCTATATGCTATATCCCTCACATTGCAGTGTAGGTTCGGGGAGCCTGTACACCTAGCGTTGAAATACTTCGTTCCCATTAAGATAATTCTGTTTTATACTTGCCGCCGAATTCTGAAGGCATTGCGTGTTTAATAACTCAACGCGACGCTTTACTTCGAAAACATTATAAACACTTAATATAAAAAAATATAATAAATAATTTATTAGAAAAATTTGAATGAGGCCAGTTTTGGCGCACAAAGTGTTATTGTAAGCGCGATAGGTTGCAGGTTTGATTCTCACTCGAGGAAATTAAATATTTAATCTTTTAATTTCTTTACTCTGGTTTCGAGGCAAAGCTCAGCGTTGAGTTCAGCCACTCAATACACAATGCCTCCAGAATTCGTCGGAAAACGGGGAACGGAGTGTCTTTACACGTACAAAGCACAGCACAGGTTCCCTGTTGTGTGCCCGATACAGCGTGACGCCAAATTGGATTATGTATAGATTATTACTAAGAAAAATTGTTATCGTTTATATTTTAATTTATAAATTAACTCCATGAAATTGGATATCAAAAGCTCATCACCATAAACAAAAGAACAGTAAACTTCCAAGCTCGTATTAAAACACAGTTCTTTGACACCAACTTGTACAGCTAACCTATTGTTCTCACTTCTTAGCTTTTAAAACTTATTCTAGAATCCTTTAAACAGTATATAATTAGCACTCTTTATTAAAACCAACCAGCTTTGATTTAAGTTAATAAAGAATAGATACAAAAGCTAAAGTTTCATTGTTACTTGTGTTTCAAACTTAGTTTTATTATAACAGTACAATTGACCACAAGAATGAGAGAGCGGAACTGTAATCTTAACTGGCTAAATAATGCTTTAAAATATTTCAAAATATTTCTTTTTTCCCGCTGCGACTCGGTGGCAACTATAAAGATTCCGTGACTGACGCGACGTGAACGTGACTTTTTTAGATGGATAAACAGAGAGAACTTAGTGTGAAGACACTACGTTCATCACTTTCCATTGAATTTATCGATACGTTGTATGTTGAGTGTCAAAAGACAACGCCGCGCTTTGTCTTGTGAGCAAAGCGAAGAAATTAAATTGTGAAATAATTCATTGTCTCGAGTGGGAATCGAATCCACAACCAGTTGCATTTACAGTCACACACTAGTGCCCCCGCACCACGGCTGGCCTGTATACATAAAATTGTATTTTAAGCAATATTGTTTATTGGACTCCTTTTCGTTAAGTTTTTATATAAATTGATTTCATTGTCTTAACATTAGACTCTATATGCATATACTACTAAATCTTGAAAATTAAATTTAAATTCAATATTGCAACTTATTAAGTAAATAAAATGCATAAATAAATTCAACTTTTGTAAAATAGGAAATTTATCTAATTTCAAGACTTGACATTTTATTTAGTTTGCTTATTGCTTCTAACTTTTTATACGACAAATTGAACTGTCAAATATGGTAAGTCTGTCTAAAAGCGGGACATTGCAGTACAACCGTTTAGGTGTTTCAAATTTTCATAGTTTTTTCTTATTTTTATTTTCTTTTATTAGCTTGTCATCTAAGTTTCGTTTCAACCGGCGTTCAATTTGAATATCAAAATAAATGTATCGTAATTTTGTCAAAATTGTGTGTTGTATGGCTACATTCAACGCCCCACTTTGTCTATCAGAAGAAAGAAAGGAAAATAAATAATTTCCCGATTTCCCCATGGAACCTACAACCATCGAATACCACTGCACCACAATAGCTCCAAAATCGTCTTTCTCGTAGAGATTTCTTCGCTCTGGTATCGAGGTTAAGCGCGGCGTTGAGTTCTGCCACCTAACACGCAATGCCTCCAGAATTCGGCAGAAAGTGGGGAACGGAGTGTCTTAACACTAGGTTCCCTCTGCCTACTCTGTTGTGTGCGGGATACAGCGAGAAGCTAATTTATTTATTTATTTATCGTCTTTCTCTAATAGTTAATCAATTGAGCAATTCCTTCTATGGGATCAATTTAATTAAAAATCTCTCGCTGGTACTCTATGTCTTACCATTGATATAGAGACAACCTTTGTACTGCATCATTGATTACTTTTAATTATAATAATTTATTGAATTAGTGCTAAAAGATGAAACTATAAATGAGATGGTTGTAAGTTCGATTCCCGCTGGCAGGATTTTAATTGTTTAAATTTTTGTCTTTCCATTTTATATTCCTATCTTATATGCTATATGCGGGATTCAACGTGGACTAACTAACTAACTAATAACTAAATATAGAATTAATATTAGAAAGTAGCTAAATACCTAAAGGTACTATAAAATATTTAAACTACCCAATCCAAAGCTAGCAACATGTATCGGACGTCACTTCGCAAATGCAATCGTCCTCCTATAGACACTGTTAATTGAGACTCAATTTAGGATTCATTGGGTCCATGCGTGTTGGTATTGGCCCGAATTGACATAGTAAAGTATATACGTAGTTATATCTATAGTAGATAAGGCTAAATTATTGGTAGCCCGACCTTTGATTTCAATGAATACCAAAATAGAATTGAATTGGATATATTTATGTGATTGGTGTGGCTTTTATTCGTGTTCAAATAGAGGCAACTTTTCAACAACCTACAGCTCCCTTTTGAGTGTAGTAGAGAAAGAGGAATTTAATGTCAAATCTCGATATTTATTAAGGCCTACGTGGCACACTTTCGCAGGGTACCTGAGTAGGTACCTAGAGGGAATATGAGATTTGTTTAGTAGTGTTAAGACATTGCTTTCGCCATTAAGACATTCCGTTACCCACTTTTCGTCATATTCTTCAGTAATTATTTATGAAATTTCCGTAGATAAACATTGTCGATATTGAAAGAAAATAATAAAAAAATCTTAAAATATTAGAAGTGGAACTAAATTTTACTTTTTCTTTTTTTGCCAAAGTGCGCTTTAAATTGTAATACACTCAGTTAGATACGCTTCGACTACTTTATAATTTAGATTAACCTTAAAACCCAATTTGAATTTGAACACCTGACCTTCACCCAAAAATCAATATAGCTTCCATACGATATCTATTACGCCGTGATAGTTGAACCGAACTTAAATTTGTTTACACAGTATACTGAATAGCTGGCGGAAGTATTTACATGAAGGCTTCCTAGAATCGTATAGCACCTCAATTCCCTTCTATTTGAGCTATAAATCAAGAACACTCAGTTTGTTGAGGATCCACCATTAGGTGCTTGAGTAATTTCGTTACATTTAGTAAATATATTTCTTGAGAAATGATTTGTATTTTCGTTTTAGATGTAAGGGAGATAGGTTTAAATAAATATATTGTGTACATAATTATTATACGTAAAAATATTTAACTGTATTAATCGCGGCGTTGAGTTCGACCACTCAACACATAATAAAAAAATTTCGAAAAGTGAAAACTGAAGTGCCTTAATACTAGGTTCCCTCTGTGTATCTTGCTATTCGACTGTGTTTTGAAAAGCAAAATATTCTTGGATCGATTTCCACGAAGAAATAAAAAAAAATATTCTCATTGAGTTCCACCACTCTACATGCAAAGCCTCCAGAATTCAGAGGAAAGTTGGGAACGGAAGTGTCTTAACGACATATCTTAACATTAGGTTCCCAAGTTTCCTCACACAGCGTGGAGCTATAAGAAAATAAATATTCGTGTAAAAATGATCAAGCGAGCTGATAGCTTTATACCATAAATTTCATGTGAGTTTACGTTTGTTATCTACGTGATCTACGTGAAATCGAAAATGAAGGCATTGTACTTTTTTTATTTTTGAGTGCATTTGACACACGTCAAAAGCTGGCGCACGTCCAAAGAGCATGGGCTTTTTGTTGGACCAGCATAAGCCAATTAGAAACATATTGGATATATTTAAAAAAAAATTAAATTAAATTAGCTTCACGCTGTATCCCGCACACAGCAGGGTAGGCAGAGGGAACCTAGTGTTAAGACACTTCGTTCCCCACTTTCTGCCGAATTCTGGAGGCATTGCGTGTTGAGTGGCAGAACTCAACGCCGCGCTTAACCTCGACACCAGAGCGAAGAAATGGAAATATAAATTTAAGTAAATATTTCATCTCCTCGAGTGGGGATCGAACCCACAACCAGTCGGTTTTGCAGTCACACCTCGTGCTGCTGCGCCACGACCGGCCTCATATATTTTCTTTCAGCTTTTTAGGAAAGTAGGCAGAGGGAACCTAGAGTTAAAACTCTCCATTCCCCATTTTCCGCTCAATCTTCGATACACCACATGTGGAGGTGCCGAACTCACTCGTACTTTGTGACTAATGTGATTAATTAAATAAATCAATTTGCAATAATTTTTTTTTGTATTTTCGTAATTAAAGATTCAGCTCCTCCAGTTAGATTATATATTAAAATAAATTTCGAAAAAAAAAACCACGCTTGCTTAATAAGCAAAGTTGCATGAAACCCATGCATTTTCTATCAAACACCGACAAATAAGACACTATACCAAAATTTTGCTGTTCTAAATTGAAGTTAGCAAATTTGCACCGCATACAGAATTAGTTTTAAAAATTCAACTTGTACAGACTGTACTGTATTTTAATGAAACATTTCAAAATGTCTGGTTAAAAACACAAAAATTTTATGGGACTATATTTTTGTTTTTCATTTTAATTCTGTAGAGATTACCTTTTATCGTGACATAGTTGGGAAATGTGAGTGAAATTTGAGTTTACGCGATTGTTGCGAGTCAAAATTTCACTAAAATGAATTTGCTATTTTTATTTAGTATATTTATTATTTATTCACCTGGATCTTGTTAATATTTTAATAAAACTGTCCAATTAAAATCTGTAAAACAGTTAAAAAATATATAAAACTAAATTTAAAAAATATATGCACGTTTGTGATAGTAAAAATTAAGGTATTAAAATCAATATAGGTAAAATAAAAGATAACAAATGAATAAGTTTTTTTTTTAATCTAATTTTAAGATTTATTATCTTGAGCTCAATCGTGGCACAGGGACACAAAGTGTGACTGTAAGCGCGACTGGTAATGGGCTGGATCCCCATTCGATGAAATAAAATATTTATTTATATTTCCATTTCTTCGCTCTGGTTTCGAGACAAAGTGCCAAAGTTCCGCCACTCCCGTCCCGTCTTAACACTAGCCTTCTGCCTAACTAAATTGTTTTTAATTTAAATATTTAATTTCCTCGAGCGCGAATCGAACCCACAACCTGCCGCGCTCACAATCGCATACATGTCCCCCCTTGCGTCACGACTGATCTCTACCTATTTTATAAGAGTAAATATTTATTAGGATAGAAAAAGAGCCTAATTCCATTGCGTTTACCCAAACATTTTCTAAGTGCTCCACCATGAGGTAAAGATAATATTTTTTGTATAGGTACATGTTATACTCGTATGTATAGAACAAAAAACTTACGGAACATTTTTCCATAACGGAAATGGTTCGTATTATAACTCTAAAAAGCAAAAACTATGAAACTAGTATGCTATTGTCAAGCGAACGAAATCTACTATTCGACACTGAAAAGGATTCTTTGCATAGAAAAAGTAGGTCATTGTGTATATTTTTAAACTTGCGTTAAAAAAAATAGCCCATTTGTTAGAAAAAATATATATAAATGTTATGTGATTTTACTATTCATACTATAAAAGTTTTTTTTGGACAGGAAGTGAATTATCGAAGATGTATCTTATTTTCCATTACATATAACACATAATGAAAATAATAATGTATAATGAAAATACACTTATAATATAAAAAAAGAACAAGAGTAATCTGAGGCGCAGGGGCACAGCCGTGTGACTGTTAATATGACAGGTTATGGGTTCGATTAACACTTGAGGCTAAACGCACTGTTGAGCTTCGCCACTCGACACACAATGCCTCTAGAATTCAGAAAATTTAGAATGGAGTGTCTTTACACTGGTTGCCTCTGCCTACTCTGCTGTGTATAGCGTGGAGCTAAAGAAAAACAAAATCAACAGATCCGCGATAATATCAATCCATTTATATTTCATGAATCTTTCGGTAATAAGTCCTTTAGTTTTATCATTCCGCAAGATGAGCCGATATATTGAGCCGATTCTAACACATGTCTATGTAATCAATATATCCTCTATATATGCTAATATATTTAGGTAATAAGTATAAACACTTCCGAGAGAAATATAAATCACTACAGTGATGCATTTTGATGATCTTAAAGTTAGGAGAAAGTGGAATCGGTAATAAGTGCTATTCGCACTTTTTCCACTAAGGAAAAAAAGGCTGTTAAAAGGTGCTATTTACGTGTGCGTAGGTTTATATTCGTAAACCATATTTTTTGTGCTTATCCATCGATTTGATCATCATTTGTAGACCAGACATTTGTAGTTTTTAAAAATTGTTTTTTTTTGTTTGAGAGAGCATACTTTATCGTTGGTCTCATTACCACCAAGACAGGCTATAAGTATTTACTACTTCAAATTAGTTATTTTTAAAGTTGGTGCCTTCCAAGAAGATGATTACATTAAGTGAATACTACTAAATGTACAGAAAAAAAACTAATAATAAAATTTTGTTGTTGGAAAATTTTTGAAAATTATAATAGTAATTTCGTTAAAAAACATAAATTTACAATATTTGAATGTGACATTTTAAATAATTTTCAGTAAACTGTAGTCAAGACTTGATTAGTTATAAAAGCTTGAGTTATTATTTTGATGACGAACAATTGTTGAAACGTTGAGTTCAAAACTACACTGTTTTTAGAGGAGAAAAAAAAACAGTCAATAACTATATATCTATCATAGAAAAATATGTATCTGTTAATATAGTTTTATTTAAATATATAATGTACATATAATTTTGGCCTGCGGTGTACGCTCGGTGTTGACCGTCCGTTTGCCCGCGTTTCCAATTAGCGTCGCTTTGTACGTACGACTGTCGTTCCAAAATTCATGTCCAGTTCTAATAAGCGGGTGGCTTCATACAAACTTCTTTCTGCATTATTCGATAGCTTCAAGTTTATAATGAAACAATTGTATGTTTTATGACAATTTAGTTATTTTTTAGTTTTTTTTTTCTAGTATTGAAGTGTTTGAATGAAATGTAATAGTAATGAGGATACTTATACTATAGCATAAGGAAAGAAAATGTAACCAGTTTCACGGTTTATTCTGCACACAGCAGGGTAGGCAGAGGGAACCTAGTCTTAAGACACTGACTTCCGCCCTTTCTGTTGAATCTTAGAGGCATTGCGTGTTGAGTGGCAGAACTCAACGCCGCTCTTTGCCTGGACACCAGAGTGGAGAAATGGAAATATAAATAATAAATATTTCATTTGATTGAGTGGAGATCGAACCCAGATCCAGTCCTGTTTTTTCAGTCACACACTTGTGCCCCTGCGCCACGACTGGCATCAATTTATCATTCCCAAATGTTTGTAATAAAATTTACGTATTGATTTAAAGGAAATTAAATACTCTATTCTTATAAATAAAATCGTATTATTTTATATAGTTATTTATAAAAAAAATATATATACTCAATATAATTATTTAAATAGTGAGTTATCGAATTTGCCAAATCTTTATTTCTTATAAATGAATATCAAATTAGACTAATCCGATATTAAACATTTTATTCGTAAACAAAAAACTTATTACATATTTTCCTTTGTCTGAGTAAAATACAAAATATCTCTCATTATTTAAGAAACAACGACTGAAGTGGAATGTGAATATAAATAATCAATATTGCTGTTTCTAGGCCATAGTGGCTTTATGTGACAGCGTCTAATTGTATCTGTAAGCGCAATGATTCCATGTTCGATTTTACTCGTGTATAATATATTGATATTATTTTTATGCTTCGCTCTGGTAAGACATAGTGAAACGTTGATACTAAATTCTTAAGGCCAGTGATGGCGCAGGAGCACAAAGTGTAACTGTAAAATCGACTGGTTGTAGGTTCGATCTTCACGCGAGTAANTAACCTCGACACCAGAGCGAAGAAATGGAAATATAAATTTAAGTAAATATTTCATCTCCTCGAGTGGGGATCGAACCCACAACCAGTCGATTTTGCAGTTACACCTCGTGCCGCTGCGCCACGACCGGCCTCAAATTTTTATTTACATTTATATTTTCATTTCTTCGCTGTGGTGTCGAGGCAAAGCGCGGCGTTGAGTTCCGTCACTCAACACGTAATGCCTCCAGAATTCGGCGGAAAGTGGGGAACGGAGTGTTTTAACACTAGGTTCCCTCTGCTTACCCTGCTATGAGCGGGATACAGCGTGAAGGTGATTTATTATTGTTTTAATTTTTTTATTTTAGTTCTTAATTAATGATTATACTGTAAAAAGCAATATAATAGAAATTTTATAAAAAAGTGTTATTAAAATTATATTTTCTATTGGTGTTTTTCATTCGAAGAATAAAATTATTCACATTTTTCCACACTTTTTGAGACATAGCGAATAATACCTCGTTGAATTTTTCCACTTAATACGCAATGTCTTGAAAATAGGACAGTGTGTGGAAAACGTGCCTTAATACTAAGTTTCCCCTGCCTACCCTGACATATACGGGGTACGGCGTGAAGCTAAAAAAAAAAAAACTACATACATACGTATATAGTACATTCGTTTTTCTAAGCACTATGTCAGTCGCATATATGTAAATGCAAAACGAAAATGATAACATTTGCTTCAGAGCAAGTACTGATAAGAAATACCTTTCAACGTGTGTTTACTGTTTACATACAACAGGTAATATTTCAAAGTGTTTCATGGAAATATTCGAATAACTTCAAAAGAAAAATATTTTTTCCTTTTGATATTTTAAATGGGTTCTGTTTTTTTAAATAAATTATGTATTTTTTACGTAGTATAAAGTAAAGTGATGAGATATGCGCTTTCAAAGAAATAAACACTATATCATTGATAGCTAGGGGATTTTCTGAATCAACTTATATAAAACGACATGGTTGAAAACTAAAATTTCACTCCAGAAAATGTTTATACAGTTAATAGAATATTTGTTTTCCACTGAATGTGACTTAAATGCAGTTGTTATTAATGTATTTATTTTATTAATGTATTTATAAAGGTGTTTATTTTGTCATCTGGTGTACATTATACTATCACGAGGTTCACACACAAAATATTTCAAACCCGATATACCAAATTTCAGCTTTTTACGACCAGTATTTAAAGGATAAGGCTGTGTGTTGTCTGTCAGTCGCCCATTGCGTGTAGCAATCCAAAATACTATGTGATCAGCTTCATGCTGTATTTCACTCACAGCATGGTATGCAATGGGAACCTAGTGTTAAGATACTCCGTTCCCCATTTTTCGAATGAATTTTGTATTGAGTAGCATTGTGTATTGAGTAGCGGAACTGAACGCCACTCTTCGCTTCGACACCAGAGCGAAAATAAAAATAAAAATTTAAATAAATATTTCATTTCCTCGAATGAGGATCGAACCCACAACCAGTATTGCAGACAGTCACAAACTGGTGCCCCTGCGCCACGACCGGCCTCACCTATTAAAACATAATTTTCAACTACTAATAATAACGTTTCTTATATACATGCATACATAACAGAAACCGCAATATAGCAAGAGCAAGGTATTTCCAATTGGTTTGAGGTACCTCTGGAAATTCAACGCTCGGCCGCGCCAGTTAGATAACATGTTGTTCCTAACCCCATGTGGTGTTTAGACTACTTGCTTAAATAAATACTGTATATTTGCGTGAATTGTCTTTATGAGGACGTACCATAGAAGTAGATGTAAATACGATAGTACAGGTAGGTTTTTAATTTTGATTGATTATTATTTAATATTATGTGCTGTAATATCGACTGGTTGTGTGTTCGATCGCAACTCGAGGAGATGAAATATTTTTTTTAAATTTATATTTTCATTCGTTCGCCCCTTAACAAACTAGATCTTGAATCTCGATCGAATGAGAAGAGAGTGGGGAGATTAGGGCAATTCCTCCAGAATTCGGCGGAAATTGGGGAACGGAGTGTCTTAACACTAGCTTCCCTGTGTGTACCTTGATGTGTGTGGGATACAGCTTAAAGCCGATAATATGCTAAATGTGCTAAAATAATAATAAACTAAAAAAAATGTTGTATGTCGGGATTTTTTACAAAATACTAATTCAGCCATTTTCTATTGTTCAAGCTGTCTGAGCTACTAATATTATAATATTTTCATGTTAATCAATATTTCGAGATGGACTTCGGTTACCAATAGTTTTCCATTTCTTCGCTCTGGTGTCGAGGTTAAGCGCGGCGTTGAGTTCTGCCACTCAACACGCAAGGTCTCCAGAATTCGGCAGAAAGTGGGGAACGGAGTGTCTTAACACTACGTTCCCTCTGCCTACCCTGCTGTGTGCGGGATACAGCGTGAAGCTGATTTAATTTTTTTTAAAACATACTTTATTCGTTAAATAATGTGCTATGGTAAAAATAAATAAATCGAAAATATAAGAAATATATATAAATATGCAAAAATTTCAAGAGCTTTTTTTTTCAAGTTGATCTTTGGAGAAAATTTTAATTTAGAAAAATTTTTGTGTACCCAGCCTTAACTAGATAGAGGGATTTCGCAAAAAATAAAGAAAAAAGACACTATATTCCCTATTTAAATGTTAGTTCTGATCATTTTCGCATACCTTTTGCTTCAACTTAGTAGCATCGACTTTTGCTATTTAACACGCAATATTATAATTATAAGACGAAAAGGCAAAAAAACGAGCGTACACCTGCGATGGTAAGTAATCACCATCGCTCACGACTCCGTGTAACACCAGAGGAGCTACAAATGCGTTGCTGGCCTTAATTTGGAGTAATTTATGATAACTATTCATCCTCCAAAGGAAATCGAACCCCCATAGCTTTTACAAAAAAAAAAAACTTTTGTGGCCTTACAAAAAAAAAATATTTTCGAACAATTTCCCCAGTATAGTGGCAAAAGTAAACGCGCATTAGCTCGTTTGTAACGATATCGCACGAAATATCGGACAGCCCGCATGGCGTCCGACAGATAGTACCAGTCCTGGCTCACTGTTAATGAGAATTAAATTGTAACGAAATATATGAGTTTATTGTATGTTCATTTTTACTATATATATATATTTATAGCTTCAGGCTGTATTCCGCACATGGTTGGGTAGGCAGAGGGAACCTGGGAACCTAGTGTTAAGACACTCCGTTACGTAAAGACTCTTGCCATGCCCAATTTCCCCCGAGTTCTGGAAGCATTCATTATCAAAGTGAGGGAATTAATTATTTTTGCTGTTTTGTTTTGAAATATTTTATCTTGTAAATACTCATATAAATATTTTAAGTAGAAACGGATATCTTAACATAACTTATTCCAAGGAGCGGGAATCCCCAAAAAACCCTCAACAAAAGCGTTTAATATGAAACGTTGAGTTGCTATATTACGCCGGTCTTAGAGATATTTAAAATAAGTTTTTGCTTATATATTTTTCAAGAAGATTCGGGAAAAATAACGATTTCAGAGAAGCCACTATTGTGATTATAACTTGGAACTGTACAAGTAAAGATTTTTTCGGCATGAGAATATATTAGTTTTTAACTTTTAAAGATTTAGAGATAATTTATTATTATATTAATTTATATTTTAAATAACAAGATTTTTATAAAACACTTTGCCTCTAAACCACCAAAACTAAAATAAAGAAAATCGATTTTCTAAAACAGAATGAATTATCTATAATTACAGAGTAAAATGTTCTAACAATCTCAGCCCATGTGCTCGCTAAGTCGTATCTGTTTCTAACTGCAGATATCGGCAAAGCGATATCAATGCAAATTGCGTCCCAGCTGCGCTTTAACTGAACACGTTGTGCATATGCTATGTGAATAGCATTGGTGAGAACATATTTAGAAATAAATTAAAATGATTAACAAATATATTTACTTTTTTTAAGTTTCACTCTTTATTTCGCACATAGCAGGGTAGGCGGAGGGAACCTGGGAACCTATTGTTAATGAACTTCGTTCTTATTAAGACAATTCCGTTCTCCAATTTCCGCTGGATCCTGGAGGCTTTGCGTGGTGATTTTGCGTGGTGAGAGCGAAAAAATGAAAATATTATTTTTTTCATTACTTTGAATGCGGACCGTGCGTGGGTTTGATTCCCAACCGACACGTTAACAGATATTTGTGCCCCTGCGCCACTACACTTCAATGACTTCAACAGTAATATATGTATATATTATACTCTTTATTGCACTTTTCTTGGCAACAAATAGATAGATATGCAATTTATAAAAAAAATACTTTTAGAAAGCGTGATTTGAACCGGTGCCTCTTGGAAACCGTTCAAGTGCTCTGACTAACTAAGCCATGCGTTCGCATCAAGCTACATCGAAATGCTTATACGCTTGTTACAATTTATTTACTATGTTGTTAGCATCTCTGTAGGGAGATTTTTACAAATTTGCTCTACCCAAAGATAAATGCAAAAAATGATCATTTGGAAAAAAATAATGCAAATAGCATTAAATATTTTTTTGAATTTCGACGTAGCTTTATGAGAACGAATATATTTTATTATTTTATATACTAGCGTCTGTCTGTAAGCGCGATAGATTGTGGGTTTGATTCCCACACGAGGAAATGGAATTACAAGACATAATGCAGCGTTGACTTCCGCCATTCAACACGCCTCGAAAATTCGGAAAAATGGAAAACGAAATATTTTATAACAAAATTCTCACTGCTTACCCTGCTATACCTACTGGAAATGATGTGAAGTTATTTTTTTGTATAACATATACATATAAGCTGCCACCCCTGCCCGGTGACACTGACAAGACCACCCCAGGTCAACAAAAATAAAGCCGAGTCGAAAAAAAAATATAATAACCTGGCATCAAACGTAGGACTTTATATATAGTACTAGTAACAGATCCTCAACGCGACGGTCATTTATTAATCTATTAAGTGCACCCTTACGTATCGCTTCTCTTACGTTACCTAGAAATTCCATTTCATTTTCAACTTTGCCAGGTATCGAGGCTTACGCTCGTATATGTGAAACTATTTAGAGATAGAATTTTGCTTAGTATATAGGTACGTATACGTATACGTAGTATATACCTATGTAGCTATCGTGGCGCAGTGGGACAGCGTATGACTAAACAGTTAACGCGTCTTTCTTATTCGATTCCTCCTCGGGGATGATAGTAGACAAAGTGCTGCGTCGAGTTCCGCTTAACACGCTCTCGAAAATTGGGCGTTGCGTGAGAGATGAAGTTTCGTCCATCAACCCTGTTATGCGGTAGGCTAACGCTAATCCCGCACACGGCAGGGTAGGCAGAGGAAACATAGTGTTAAGACACTCCTTTTTCCACTTTCCGCCGAATTCTGTAGGCCTTGCTCATTGATTGGTGGGATTCAACGCCGCAATTTGCCTAGACATCAGAGCAAAGAAATAGAAATATAATTTTAAAAAAATATTTAATTTCCTCGAGTGAGGTTCGAATTTACAACCAGTCGCGTTTACACTCGCACTTCGCACCCCTGCGCCACGCCTGGCCTCAAATTAAAAAAAATAAACAAAAATTACAAAACAATAAAACATTACATACAAAAAACAATATAACAAATGATTTTTGCATCAAACATTTTTGCGGTGTGCAATCGCAATAACACATTAATTCCACGCCGCTGTGATGGTTCCAGAACAATACCGCGGTAGGTGCCGCATATGAATTTCAGTTTAGTCGTTGGTTTGTTGATAGGCGAGCTACTTGCTCGAGTATTATATTTATATATTTATTTTTTGTAGTTCACGCTGTAGCCTGTATATAGCAGGGTGGGCAGACGAAGCCTAGTGTTAAGACACTCCGTTCCCCACGCACTGTCCAATTTTCAAGATATTTCACGTTGAGAGTCGAAGCTCACTCAATACATCGTTTTAGTTTGTCTAATAAAAATAATTTATTATCTTGAGTGGGAATAGAACTCACTACCATCTCGCTTACATACTTACTCTATGCTGTCATTTTGGTTATTTTTTAAGTATTGCTCTTCTTTTAAAATTAATTGATAAATCATAAATCAATATAAATATTATATTGTATAATAAATTTCATAATTCTTCATGTTATTTGTATTGAAATTCTAACAACATAAATAAGATGCATCAAGCGTAAACAAATTTCGACGTAGCTTGATGAGAACGTATGGCTTAGTAATCAGAGCGCTTGAACGGTTTTCAAGAGGCGCCGGTTCTAATTCCGCTACATTCAAATGTTTTATACTTTATCTATTATAAAAAAATATTTTACTTTTCTAAATGTGAAATAACTCTATAAAATAATTAAAAAAAATGTAGAGTATATTATTTATCATTTAAGTGTCCAGGCAAAGCGCGGTGTTGAGTTCCGCCATAAGTGGGGAGCACTTCTTAACACAATGTTCACTCAGCCTACCCTGCTGTGTGCGGGATACAGCGTGAAGCTGATTTAATTTATATAATTATTTACTTCTAGAATGTATCGGTGTAAATGTGTTACGAATTTTGCGGCTACACCCGTAGTGTGAAATTAGAGCTACATATATGCATGCAACAACGATTGTTTCGTCAAAATCAGCTTTATACTGAAATTATTTTATATTGTGTAATATTATATATATGCTATAAATAGAACGTATGGGTCACTGGTTCAAATACATAATAATCATTAATAATCAATAATAATTTTCACATATTTATAGAAAATATGTAGTGGTAAGTCGTGGCGCAGGGGCACAAGTGTGTGACTATATATATATANTATATTGATTAATTCATCATCTAAGGCGCTACAACCGCTTGTGGGCCTTGGTCTGGTCCAAAATATTTTTTCCAGTTTTCCCTCTAACTTATGATTGATTAGATGTGTTAATAAAAACATTTTTTTTAACTTCATTATGATGTCTTTAGAAAAGAAATATCTAGATCTAATAAAATAACCCAATAATCTCTCTTTAAGGATTACGAAGCGTTCTATTT
This sequence comes from Heliconius hermathena, assembly GCA_013403705.1. Lineage (NCBI taxonomy): Eukaryota > Metazoa > Arthropoda > Insecta > Lepidoptera > Nymphalidae > Heliconius > Heliconius hermathena. The sequence continues at coordinate 135,574 of JAAIXJ010000336.1, read as the reverse complement.
TATTGTAGCAAGAATACACGATTTTATTGATACGAATACTAGAAAGGGCTTTTGCGAGTATTAACTACGTATCCAGCCTTTATAAAGGCCGTAGATTTTGTACGCAAAATATGATTTGAAATAGAAATGTTGTGGGTTATTTTAGTACTTGGATATGTGTGTATATATAAGAAACAGAATATTCATAAAGAAGCTAGCATTAAGGCAGTTTTCTTATTTCTTTTTTCCGAATGAGAATCGAATCCACAATCGTCATGTACCGGCACAATAGCCTAACCCACTATTTTGTCTAGTCCGACTTTAAATATAAAACTAAAAGTTTTCTCTCTCCAAATAATGTTAAATTATTATTGTTATGATTAAAAAATATGAAATTTACTACAAATTAATTTAAATTTTTCATCTACAAAATATTTTTTAAATTTTTTGTCAAAGTCACTTAAGTGTGAGTGTAACGCGACGGTTATGGGTTCGATCCCCACTCTAGGAATTCATTATTTTTTATTAATATTTTCATTTCTTCGCTCTGGCACCAAAGTAAAAGCTCGGCGTTGAGTTCCGCCACTCGAAACATTCGGCGGAAAGTGGGAAACGAGGTGTCTTAACACTAGGTTCCCTCTGCCTATCCTGCTGTGTGCGGGATACAGCGTGAAGCAGATTGATTTAATTCTACATTTAAATATCAATTATTTATTCCGCTAAAATATTACAAAATATACAATTTTAAATATATGTTTCAAATAGTAATGTGATAAAGAGAGACTTATGTATATACTTCAGTAGAATCTTAAAACAATCCCCTAAAATATTGTAATTACTTAATAACGTATAAAATATGAACACATTATCTTTCTGCTATAGATAGATTAAACTCTTAATCTGAAGCCATCGTGGCGCAGGGGCACAAGCGTGCTTGGATTCGATTCCCACTTGGATGAATGCGCGTAATGTCTCGAGAATTTGGCGAAAAAAAGGTTTTTCTCTGCTTACATTCGGCATAAAAGCAAAGTGTTAATATTAATAACCTATCTCCAACGTCAATCTTAGATTGTTTCATATATCTATCCAATCTCTAGATTGGATAGATATATGAAACAATCTAAGATTGACGTTGGAGATAGGTTATTAATATTGGGCGTTAGTAGCTTGAGTTTTTCTGCGCTTCAACAAATATTTGGTA
>JAAIXJ010000336.1:27186-132283 GCA_013403705.1 Heliconius hermathena | reverse complement strand
ATATATATATATATACATATAATAAAGTATTTAATATTGGGCGTAAGAGATTTTTTATATTATATATTGTTAGAAATCGTAACCGATTAACATTTAAAGAAAACACGATAAAACACACATAGTCTATATGATTCTAAACTATTTGGAAAGGGATTATGTAATTGCAATAAGTGATATGTATCACCTAATAACAATACTTCACAGTAGTTTCCTTCCAATAGAGGCCGTGGCCGACAAGCAACTGCCCCCGATTGACACAATTCCACTGCTTTTATAGTTATTTTCACCTAAATCTACCCTCTTTTACACGAGTTCACTAATAATATAATATATATATTATATTATATATATGTACGTTCTAGAAAAAGGTGAAGAACTAAATACTTGGTCACTCTTAGTATGAAAAAAAGCTGATTTCTGCATATTTATTGAATTTCTTCTTAGCAAATCATTATCTGCTCCACCTTACCAGATTGGGCATGGCCTACAGTAAGAAAGAATGAAGAAAAGAAGAAGGAAATCCTCATTTTACAACCTCGAGTTTAACAATGAGAGAAAGTTTCAAATAATTTTCATTTAAATGTTAAATTATGATCACTTTCCAAAAACATTGCTAACTTCCGTCTCGGTTTCCTAACGAGGTGCTATTCATTGTTAACGCTCAGTATGCTAACTGATGTAAGTAAGCTACGGCGTAGTAGTTTCGTAGCTTTCGTAGCATTAAAAATAAATATTATGAAAATATTTTTTTTTAGCGTCACGCTGTATCCTGCACTCAGAAGGGTAGGCAGGGAAAACCTGTGGGAAGTGGGAGGGAAGTGTTAGAATTGCGTGTTGAATAGCGGAGCTCAATTACGCGCTTTGTATTGTAACCAGAACCAGGAAGTGCAAGCAATTCATTCTTTAAAATATGAGTGTAAAATTAAATAATATAAAATTTCAATTGAGAAAAACCAACCAGAGGAATAAACCCATAACCCTTGCATTAAACAATTGAACACTATATAACTGCGCTACAATGGCATTTTCTATTACACTTCCATATTATAATAACAAAATAAATTTCAATATTCCAAGTCAATAAAGATCAGTCCGCCGCAAAGCTTAACTGCAAAGTTGTTGTCAACAATAAATTGCACCTCATTAGTGGACCACAGCAAGACTTATACTAGCGGAAATAATATGAATAAGACGATTCATTGTGTTTTAGATAAAACTTTATAATAATATAGAAAAAATCAGTTCAGTTCTTTAAAAAAAAACAAATGCATAAAAATGCTGTTTTTATGAATTTAATTTTTTTAAAACAACTGAAACAAAGTATATAATTATATAAATCAGATAAGGAAAAGTTCCAAAAAAATATTAGAAAACGAGATCAGCAAATTAATATTTATAAAAGACATAATTAGATAAAATGGTTCGTTTATACATATTATACGGCCTTTCACTTTCAAAAAATTCAGTTGAACACTAATTGAGTGTCTTAACGCTAGGTTCCCTCTGTCTACTTCTCTGACATAAAAATGTCATAACCAAGAAAAATTTAAATTAAGATTCTGATAATGAAAGTCATCATAAGTCACCATAATAAATCTTGGTAAGTAGTGAGGGACCATTAAATATTTTTTTTCCCAAATTCTAAAATGAAAATAAATCGTGAGATCACTTTCCGCTAGTTTCCCAATTCCCAATATCTCCCAAGGCTATTGGTAATTGTTGACACTGCCTATATCTACAACACTAATTGATGACGTATTTAACGAAGCTATTAATTAGTCTTAAGAGGTATTTGGATATTTGAACAGTTGAATGGTTTAATCGCTTGTGTTGTCCCAAGCAAATAACATTATGGCCAGTTTCTATATTTATAGCTAGCTTTTCCTGCTTAGCAGGGAAACTAGAGAATCTAATGCTAAGATACTAGGAACGGAGTGTCGTTTCTTACTCTCCTTTCAAATTTCCTAGACAATGCGTGTTGTGTCGTGGAGTACAACGCCGCCCTTCGTCTACAAGAACAGGGAAATAGGTTGTAAATCTTATCTTTATTTCACAAGAATTGGTACCTCAAAAGCGATTGAACTCCCAAACATAATTTTTAATAAAAAAAAAACTTTCACTTCGACACCACAATTATAACTCCTATTAGAAATCATATTCAAAGAACGTGCCAAATATAAAGAAAATGTATGAACAAAAAAAGGCGAAATATCTTAAAACAATTAAACAGAAGTGGATTGCGCGCGACGTCTTGGCTTGACTCCAGCGTGACACTTGTGGTCAGCCCGTGTACAGTGTACGTACAGTATTGAAAAATTCAAATACTTTATTTTTAATATTCGAATTGTTTTTTTTTTTATTATTTTGTATTTTTTTTAAATAATTCTTATTCAACTATAAATAACATATTTCATAGATGTGGGAATCGCTAATATAATATAATCAACAAAAAATGTGAAATGAGAGCCAAGTTAAATGTTCTCAACTTTACACGGCAAAATAATGTATATAGTATTACGGAGGGTAGTAGTGACGCAGCGGCACGAAGTGTGACTGTAAAACCGACTGGTTGTGGGTTCGATCCCCACTCGAGGAGATTAAATATTTACTTAAATTTATATTTCCATTTCTTCGCTCTGGTGTCGAGATTCAGCGCGGCGTTGAGTTCTGCCACTCAACACTCAATGCCTCCAGAATTCGCCAGAAAGTGGTTACACTAGTACTACGTACTATATACTAATACTACGTACTAGTATTAACCTGCGGTTTCACCATCAGGTACAGTGGATTACATCGAATGTCATATAGACTGTAGTCTTCCTCACTAAATGGACTGTCCAACACACGCTGACTATTTTACTTCGAACCAATAGATCCTGAGATCCTTGAATGAGGTTGAATGATCGGTCACCCAAACACTTCAGCTTTATTATATTAGTATAGCAGTATTTTATATGTATGTCAGAAGATTTATATATAGTTATTTCTATCTGTCGAAGGCCGTCGTGGTGCAGTGGCACAAGCGTGTGACTGCAAACACGACGGTTGTGGGTACAATTCATTTTTTCTTTCTTGTAACAAGGAAAAGCGCGGCGTTGAGTTCCGCCACTCAACATGCAATGCCTTGATAATTCTATCACAATCAAAGAAAAAATATAGATCATTTATAGATTTTAAGAAAAAAAAAAAGAAAAAAAAGAAAAGAAAAGAGGCCGGTCGTGGCGCAGCGGCACGAGGTGTGACTGCAAAACCGACTGGTTGTGGGTTCGATCCCCACTCGAGGAGATGAAATATTTACTTAAATTTATATTTCCATTTCTTCGCTCTGGTGTCGAGGTTAAGCGCGGCGTTGAGTTCTGCCACTCAACACGCAATGCCTCCAGAATTCGGCAGAAAGTGGGGAACGGAGTGCCTTAACACTAGGTTCCCTCTGCCTACCCTGCTGTGTGCGGGATACAGCGTGAAGCTAATTTATTTATTTATTTTATTTATTTTAAGAAAAAAAAAATTAAACCAAATTTACTTAAAATCTATCAAATCTGTAAGAACATAAGAAAATTCTACAACATAAATTGTCGTAGAATCCAACTTAAGCAATTCTCGCTAATGATGGCATTTTACATGGCGTCTCGATTCTTTGTACGTCTTTTGTGGAATAACGCTTAATAATATGAAAAGTTTGTGTTTATCAAGTGTTTCTTTACTATGTATTTTTAAGAGACTTAAAAAAAAGACTGAAGCCAGTCGTGGCGCTGTGGCCCAAGTGTGTGACTGGTTGTAGTTTCGATTCCCACTCGAGGAAATGAAATATTAAGACTAGCAACGAGGCAACGCGTGGCGTTGACTTCCGCCACTCAACATACGATACCTAGAGAAATTTTCGGAAAGTGGGTAACAGAAGTATCTTAATAGGCAAGGAGTGCCTTACCACTAGTTTTTCAGTTTCCCTCTGATTACCCCTCTAAATACGAAATACTGTTGTATTTCGAATATAGCTAAACTAAAAAAATATGCTTAGTTTGATTACAGCTTAGCTCTAATTAAAACCATTTTGAACTTTTGTAGTGAACAGAAGGATTTATCATTAAATAGCTATTTCGCTGCACAAAAGGAAAATTGTAACTAGTAGTTTAAATTTATATTTTTCTAAAATAAAAAGACTAAACTAGGGTAACTAAGTACGTATAATAATTTAGGAAATTAATGTTATATTATTGGACTTAAAAATAACGAGCATTTATTAATTTGGAAGTACATATTTTTATTTAGAGGCTAGTCGTGGTGAAGAGGCACAAAGTGTGACTGCAAAATCGATTGGTTGTGGAGTCGATCCCCATTCATATTTCCCCATTTATCATTTATTTATAGATCCTCATTTATATTTTCGTTTCTTCGCTCTGGTGTCGAGGCGAAGCACGGTGTTGAGTTCCGCCACTCAACACGCAATGCCTCCAGATTTCGGCGAAAAGTGGAAAATGTGAGGAATGGAGTGTCTTAACACAAGGTTCCCTCTGCCTACCCTGTTGTGTGCGGGATACAGCGTGAAGCTGACATATTTTTGTTTCAAATGGGAATTCAAATTTTTGTAACTTGAGTGAATTGACGCTGTAAAAATGCGAATTTAAAGTATAAAAGTACGAATTTGAGGTTTAATAAAAGCAAATTTAGGTGTACCACAACTAAAATTCTGCATAAGAGTATGAATTTAAAATATACAAATGTAGGTACGTTCACAGTCGATACAAAAAACCATTATTGGGCCTCAAGGAATAGTCAGAAATCAAAAGTGCCGTAGATATACTTCATCTAGCCAAGAACAAGACTTAATATGTGGTGACTGCTAACCTTCACTAGTTGTGAAACCCACTATAAGTAGAAGAAGAAGCAAATATGTATAAATATAATAGTAATGGGTTCGATTCATATTAATAATTTTCGTTGTAACGTTCTAAAATGGATACAAATCAAAACACAAAACCAAAACTCTAGGTTTTTTCATCCCACTGAAATAAAGATAATAAAAAATCAGCTTTACGCTGTATCCCGCACACAGCAGGGTAGGCAGAGGGAACCTTGTGTTAAGACACTCCGTTCCCCACTTTCTGCCGAATTCTGGAGGCATTGCGTGTTGCTGAAATAAAGAAATATATAATAATAAAAAAACGATATAATAATATCTCATTTCCACTATAAAAAAGACGTTCACAGTATAAAAGTCACGTATAAATTTTATGAGGATTCAACATAACTAATATAAAATCTTAAGTGCCTTTCTCACTAATCCTGGACAAGGGGCGATCCGTAATAAGCCTTCGTAGCCCGGTTATACGTTTGCTTAAGCCTTTGATAAAATTCAATTTTATAGAATTTTATTTTATACTAGCACTTTCTTCTGTCTTCATTTCGTTCTCTATCGAATGGATATAACTAAAAGTTGTAAGTATATACTTATATGGCACGTGGCAAATTGTAACCAAGAAAAGGCGTATTTAGATATATTTTCTGAAATGGGTAGGTGATTTCCGTGGGTTTTAGTTTGGAACAGATATGTTCTTTTACATTTTTTTTATTCCTCACTTAGAAAAGAAAAATACTTATTGAGAAAATGTATAAAAATTTGAACGTAGCGGGATTTGAACCCTCGTCTCTTTGGAAACCGTCCAAGCGCTCTGAGCAACTAAGCCATACGTTCTCATCGAGCTACATCGAAATTCTTATACGCTTGTTTCAACTTATTTATGCTTAGCATTTAAATTAAATAAATATTATATAAAATTAATAATTAAATATTTATCTCAAAAAGATTGTTTCAATAGTAACAAGTAATTTCTGAGATTAGCGCTAATATGATGTAATATGGCTGGCTTTTGCTACAAATGGAACATCCAAAAATAATTTAATTTCCCAATTTGAACCATTAGTTAATGAGATTAGCACTTTCAACCAAATAAACTCATTAGCTTTATAGTATTGTTGTAAATTTAAGCAACAAAAAAAAAACAATAACAAAAATATATATTAAACATATTTAAATCAGAAAGATCATTTTTAATAAAATTTCAAAAGCAGCTTTCACTTAAATATAAGCTCAAAGTTAGTCAAAAGATTGAAAACCAACATTTACATACAAATCTGCTTTTCTAAACTACAGTTAAACCTTTACTAAACAGCCAGTGTTATTCGTCCCGGATCAAAATAAAAGTTTATTGCCCGTATTGTCCGTCCGAAGAAAGAAAAAAAATACGCGCTGTAACTAAAATAAGCGAGTTTTATAGTAATTTACTACCGCTTCCTCGATTCCGAATCAAATGAGTTTCCTCTTTCCTTCTGTTTATTGTTATTATTGTGGAATAAATAATGAAATATTCTTCGTTTTTTGTTGTTGTAAACTTTTTTTATAAGGAATGACTGATTTTACTTGTGATAATTGTGAGCTCGGTCACTGTTAGACTCTATATTATACCCTTGCAGTGTCATGCTTTTCAAAGACTAGATGTCACCAGCGGTTTCACTCATGAGTCATGGGTTATCACCACTACCAATGACCACGTGTAACATAAGAGGAGCTACGGGTGGCGGCCGTAGCGCCTAACTGTAAACACGATGATTGTGGGTTTGATCTTCTTTGGGAGGTAGGATAAATTGTATTTAAATCATTTCAATACAATTGGCAAAAGGCGGGGTTGAGTTCCTGGACACCTCGCAAAATAGGAAACGTTGTTTTAATATTAACGTGTTTTAATATTAGATTTTGCGGTAGAGCTTTCTATTGCAGCTGGTTTACGAATTAGAGAATGTCATTGAAAGGATAGTATCATTTTTTTTTTACTTTTTAGCTGCACATTGTATCCTGCAAATAACAGAGTAAACAGAGGGAACCTTAGAACTAGTTTGAAGATACACTCAACTCCCATAAAGAATATATTGCGTTTACTGCCAAATGTTTTGCCACTGCGTTACCTGTTTACACAAAATTATCTATTTTTATATATTATCAATAATCTCTTCTTTTTAAAAATTAAGTATCTCTAAATCAAGCAAATTATGCCATAATTTGTATATAATTTTTTTAACGAATTTAATGAAAAATATGAAAAAAGGAATGTCAAACAAAAGCTTACTATAACACTATGAAAAGAAGTGCACATATGATGGAGGATGGAAATAAACATACAATAGCCTATTTTTCAATGCCTCTGATCTTTGGACATATAAAATCTGAGAACGTGATCTGACAGCGTAATGTTTAAAGTTTATATAAAATATACTAACTATTACGTAAGCGTAACGGTTGTGGGTTCGATTTCTAGCCAAATGAATTATTTTCATTTTCACGCCCTGGTAGGTAACAACACAAAGTGCTGCGTTGAGTTGTGCCACTCGACTCAAAAGTCGAGAACGGAGTTCCTTAACACTAGTCTCCCTCTGCCTATAATAGTAATCAAGTTCTTAATGTTTTTATAATATTTAAATACAAAAGCTACACTATGTAAACTTAATTTTAAATTCAAAAGCTTAAAATTAGAGCTTTCAAAGAGTTCTAAATTAAAATTAAAGATCACCAATATTGACGTATCTCCCACAATCTTGGATCGCAATCGACTTTAGAATTGAATCAACATCTTAATCGCTATAGTATTTACTCATCACTTCCGTTGGAATCTGCTCGAATTAAATGTGTTCTTTATTGAGTATAACTCTCATTTCGGTTTTAGAAATGGGTCAAAATTGATTTTCCTATCTTTGTGAATCATTTGTGTCAACGTAGACAATAAGAAGCGGTAAATAACAACTCTTTATCGTCCAGAACAGTGGCACTATCTAACAATGTATTTTTTTACAGTTTCACGCTGTATTCCGCATATAGCAGAGTAAGTCGAGGTAACCTAGCATTAAGACCGTTCCTCCGTCTCCGTTCCCCACTTCTTGTCGATTTTGGAGGCATTGCGTGTTGAGCAAATGGACCAGCTGGTACCACTGTGCCACGACGGTCTCTATTTTTTTACAGGATTTTTTATAATTTATGAGCTGCACAGTTATTAAGGAGGCCACGAGTTTATATTTTTCTTACCAGCCATCGAGGCGCAGGATAGCTTCTGCTTTTTTGCTGCTGTAAACACTCGAGGGAATTAATTATTATACTTTCCCATCCTAGTAGTATAATAAACTAATGTGCGGCGTTGAGTTCCGCTGCTCAATACAAAATGATCGAAAAATAGGACGAATGTTCAGAGACGACACATCTTAACACAATGTTATCCCTAACGTTATATAATTATGTGAGATAAGACATAAAACTAAGAAAATGCTTAAGTTATTAAGATTTCTATATATTTTGTGGCAAACGTGCAACCACCCAATAATAATTAAATTCGATACTGAGTAAAGAACAAAGTGAACTGATTATTAGTTTTCATGTTTTATTCCAGTTGAGTTGAGGCCAGTAATGGCGCAGGGGTACGAGCATGTTGGTTGTAAACGCGACAGGTCATGAAGTCGATTCCCACTCGACGAATTAATATTTTTATTTCTTCGATCTGGTAACGACGCAGTAGCACGGCATTGAGTTCCATTACTCAATATGCAATACCTCCAGAATTTGGCGGAAAGTGAGAAACGGAATGTCTAAACACTAGGTTTCTTCTGACTACCCAACTATATATGTATGTGCAGGATAACGCGAAAAATTAAAGAAAATGTTTATGCGGAAGATAAGTACAGACTATAATAAAAAAATAATAATAACACTAAAAATAAGTATTGAAATTGTTTGGGTCAAAAGTCATTAAGTAAAAATGAAATCCCGTATCCCGTACACAGCAGGATAGGCAGATATTGCGTGTTGAGTGGCGGAACTCAACGCCGCGCTTTACCTAATAAGTTATTAAGTAAATATAAAATATACAAATTTTGAATAAATATCAGACAAACATTTGTCGAACTATAGTGCGGTATTTGTTCAGTAGAATAGTTCTCACGTCGGGAATTAGACAGTTTATACCCCATTCGACTTTACCGATAAAATAAACTTAATAAAAAAAATATTTTTTTTAGTGTACCCCTTAACATTGTATCCCGCACATAGGAGGCTAGGCAGAGGTAACCTAGACACCTATTGTTAAGACACTCCGTTCTTATTAAGATACTTCTGTTTCCCAGTTACAATTGAATTTTGGGGGAATTTGGAGGAATTTTGTTGAATAATGTTGGTTTACTCTTCAGCCTTTGCTATGAACATGATTTACCAACAATCTAACAAAATCTAAGCTTAGTCAAAAGACTGTCTTCGACATAGGTGAATTGGGGATCTCAGTAACAGCTTAATAATTGATATTTTGGACTGAGTAAGTACGAACATCAGTAACAGTTTAATATGCGTACTTTCAAAAAACTTGTAAAAAAATAGATAAAAAATGTTGAAAACGACATACACCACATACCTCTGAAAGAGAATCAGTGGCATTGTTCCACGACAGTGCCGAGATCGGTTCCAAATTAGCGTTTCCGGTCAAACTTCATGACTTCGACATTGTTCCGAACTTACTTGCTGTTAAATTTGATGGGGAATCCATACTATCGAACTCGTGAAGCGGCTTATGTGGGAATCTATTCTAATTAATTTTCCCTTTTAGATATACGTGATATTCATACTACGGGATATTTCAGAGTAGGTATGTTAAACCTAGTGTTAAGACACTCCATTCTCCAATTTTTGCTCTAATTCAAGAAAAAGGTCGTTGAGTGGCGGAACTAGACGCCGTATTTTGTCCTACCAGAGGGGCTTGACGAAAATATTTTATCTTTTTAAATAGACGTCGAGCTAGCAACTTTGGAATTTACAGTCACACACTGTCCTACAATGCCACGATGGCGCCACGTTTCCACAATGCAATAATTGAACCAAAAAAGTTTATTCATATTATTTAATTTAAATAATTTTAACTTAATTTAGCTTCTCGCTGTATCTCTAACCGTAAACTTGCTTACAACCTTAATTGCTCACTTTTCCTTTATATTTCTTTTTGGCATTTTTTCATTACTCATTTGTTCACCGAAACTAACTGAATACAATATTCCGCCCTAAAAATTTAAACAAAATTAACACTCAACACACAATGTATCAAATTCTGGCGGAAAATAGAGAGCTGAGTGTTTTGACCCTAAGCTATATCTCACTCTTTCTCTCTCTCTCTTATTACTTAGCAGAAAAAAGCATGAAATTAAAGAAGAGGAATACATTTATAACAAATTGAAATATTCTCAAAATATTTTACTACTCTGTACCAACAGTTTCAATTAAAAATAAACATATCTATTTCCTTAAAAAAACTAAAGCTTAATCGATTGAATTTCTATTTACTCAACGGTATGCTACAGAAAATGTTTGTAAAAGTTTATATATTTTATTTAAGTTGAATGTAAGAACGTTGAAATAAAATGTTCGACGTACTATCACATTTTCTTTTTTCTACATGCTAAGAAGTTTGAAAAAGTATAAAATTTTGCGTCTGACTGTTAACTTAACGATTGTGGGTTCAATTCCGACTTGAACAAAAGAATTATTTTCACATGATTTCAAGGTTAAGCGCGGCGTTGAGTTCCGCTAACCGTTTTATGCAATGTTTCACGGGGTTTCCTCTGCCTACCCCGCTATATACGGGATACAGTACAACCACAACATAATATTTAATCACATTTTAGTTTCGTATAAAATAAAGCGTATTCTCTCATTTTATGTGCGGCTCCACAATGATTTTAATTAAAATACACCAAAACAAAAAGATATTGCAATTTTGTATACACTGTATGCGACTTTTTATGTAAAAAATGTTGTTTTAAACTTATATCGATTTTTCCTGCTTCGGTTGCCTATTGTTCTTTATTATACTCGCACTAGTATGATATGGCTTGAAAAGAAGGGTTATTTGCGTTCTGCCTAACATTGTAGTAGGTAACTGCTTCAATTCTTGATTGGGGGAAATTAAACATGATGAAAAAAAAAGGATTTAATTTTAAATACTCGTACATGGTAATTGTGTTGTGAGAACATGTAGATGTATTATAATATTAATAATAATATTTATTTACATATTTTTTCTTTCTATAATAAATATAGGCAGGTGTTTATGAAGCAGGCGGAGAAAATCTGGGGTTATGTCTCTCCGTTTTTGATTTTGGTGAAGTATAGGAATATCAACCTACAGATATGTTTGAAGCCAGTTGTGGTGCAGGGGCGTGCAATAGTAAATTTGTGGGTTCGATTTCCATTCGACGAAATTAAATATTTATATTTTCATTTTCCTCGCTCTGGTTATGAGGTAAAGCGGCTAAACTAGAGCTTGGTAAATTAAAAAATCAAAGTGGGATTCGAATCTACAACATTCCCATTCACATTTAAACGCTGAGTCGCTGCGCTATAATGACTTTTGTAATTATACAGCCTATTGCAGAAAGAACCAATTTGAGTAGCGGAACTCAACTCGGGTTCTTGCAATTTTTTTTTAATAATTTTGGTCTTTTACCCTTTACCCCTGGCAGCTCAGAGTAAACGCAGTGCCAAACATCACGGTAAGTCTGATAATTTTAGAGATCCATTGAATATTTTTGACTTTTTATTTATCTATAAATAAAATGACAAGAATATTCAATAATATAATCTATTATAGAATCTCTAATATACATATTGAGTCTCGTTTTATAAACAGACCGTGAAAACGTCTATGTTATAATATAAATATTTTCCTGGATAGTCCTAAAATGTTAAGAGATCATAAAAATTCTTCGCTTTTTATATATACATTTAAAACCGGCACCCCCGGCATTTAAAACCGGCGTGAAGTAGTGGCTTTATGCCACTGCGTTTCGCATCAGGTAATGCCGGGCTCCGGGGCCCAACCCACCTTACAGGCCGGCAACGCACCTGCAGCTCTTCTGGTGTTGCACGGGGTCGTGGGCGGCGGTAATCACTTACCATCAGGTGACCCGAACGCTCGTTTGCCTTGTCTTTTCCATAAAAAAAAAAAAATACATATATAAAAAATTAAAATAAATTAGCTTCACGCTGTATCTCGCACACAGCAGGGTAGGCAGAGGGAACCTAGTGTTAAGACACTCTGTTCCCCACTTTCTCCCGAATTCTGGAGGCATTGCGTGTTGAGTGGCAGAACTCAACGCCGCGCTTAACCTCGACACCAGAGCGAAGAAATGGAAATATAAATTTAAGTAAATATTTCATCTCCTCGAGTGGGGATCGAACCCACAACCAGTCGGTTTTGCAGTCACACCTCGTGCCGCTGCGCCACGACCGGCCTCATATATACATATATATTTATATTAAAATTTACTTTGTGCTAAAAGTAAAAAATATACCTTAATATGGTATACATGTTGTTTTTTACGTTATATGGTTTTTTTGCAGCTTCATGCTTTTCTCTATTGCAGGAAAGGCATATAAAAGTTAGTGTTAATACTTTCTGTTCCCTGATCTCCACCCAACTTTCGAGCCATTGCATGTGCTGTGAGGGAACTCAACGATGCCTTTCGCCTTTTCATCAGAGCAAAAAAGGAAAATAATTCGTTCCGCAGAATGTCTCACAAATAAAAAGCCAAAAATATGCAATGTAAAAGTTTTAGAGTGTCTGTCAAAAGCTTCACGTACATTACTATGTACGGGATACAGCGGGGTACGCAGAGGGAACCTGGGAATCAAATACTAAGACACTTTCTGTACTACCCTTTCCTATTAACAGTTCCCCACTATTCAATGCGTGTTACGTCGCGAAATTCAACGCCGCGCTATGCCTCGTTACCAGAGAGAGAAAATGAAGATATGCAATATTTCATTTCCTCGAATGAGAATCGAACCCACAACCGTTGCGTTTGCAGCCACACCCTTTGTCTACGATGGCCTCAATTTAGTTCAATAGCTTTGTGTCAATAGTTTTTCTAAAACAAATAATATCAACCACTCCAAAATATAAATAAAATATTACTCAATTTAGTTGTAGAGTTTATCCATAGCAAAAAAAAACATACACAATGTCAAATATTTGTTAAGATATAAAAACATTGCGCGGCGTTATGTTCCACCACTCAATACACAATGAGTCAAAAATTGCTCAAAAAATGGGAAAGAGTGTACTCGGGTAAACTATGTTCACCCTTCTAGGCAGGAAAAAGCGAGAAGCTGTAAAAACATTTAAAAATATAAATACATATAAAGAAAGCAACCGCCATCATGGTGGAGCAGCATAACGTCTAACTGTAAGACGCAATCGTTGTGGGTTTGATTCTCACTCTGTGAAATTAATTCCTTCAAGTCCTAGCTCTGGAAACGACATAAAGAGCAGCATTGAGTTCCGCTACTCAACACGGAGTATCTGGATAATTGATCGGAAAATGGGTAACAGTGTCTTTCTTCTTCAATCAGGTTTCCCTGTCTATCCTGCTAAGCCGGAAAGAACGTGAAGCTATAAAAAAGAACATATAAACATAAGAAATACCAAGAACAGCTCAACGCTGCTCAAAATCAAGTATAAGTTACAATAAAAAGGAAACGTTACAAGGAAAAGCACATCAATCAAGCACATTACTCCTGGCATTCCCGAGTTTTGTAACACAAATTAGTGTCCATATGAAATCGGGCACCCACCAAATGTTAACCGCAACCATGTGTGCTTAACCACAAAATTGCATTTTCAACTTTATTCCCTTGTAATAAGAGTTAAACGGAATTTTACAAGCGAAAACAGCTTTGAGCTTTATACGATCTTCTTTGAAAACAGTTGCGAAAATTTTCGTAGTTCTTAACTGTTGTGCTATAGAGTTTAATTTAGTTTAGCCTTTGGTTGTTTAATGTATTTGTATTTTTGTATTTATCTCCCGGAGTATTCATCCTATTCAGTTGTCTAGCGTACCTTATGCGGGGTGGACGTGAAATTTGGTGCGGATTTTAAACGAAACTTTCAAATTTGTTTCGAAATTTTGTGAAAAACTTTGTCGAGTGGATATTTTCGGACTGTGCTTTTTTGGTTTTGGTGGTGAGTTTTCGCATTTAAAAAGGCTTTACTATAGAGTTTTAAGTCGAAATATGTTTGATTTTTCTTTGTAAAAAAAGTTTATTCAATTTAAGCTTACCTTTCAAGATAGAAATTCAAAAGTCATGTTCTAATAAATAATATAAGTATTAAATAAAAGTACTCTACTTGCCTTATTATACAGAATGTATAGAAACGAGAAAACAGGAAAAAAACTAATAAGAAAAAAAAACAAATCTTAACATAAAAAAACAATTGAATTGAGAAAGTCTTTCGGTCTTTCCGGTTAAAATGTGCTGTATATGTAAATTTATTTTATTTGTAACATAACAACCATATTGAGGCCAGTTGTGGCGCAGCGGCACGAAGTGTGACTGTAAAACCGACTGGTTGTGGGTTCGATCCCCATAGAAGATGAAATATTTACTTAAATTTCCATTTCTTCGCTCTGGTGTCGAGGCTAAGCGAGGCTAAGTTCTGCCTCTCAACACGCAATGCCTCCAGAATCCGGCAGAAAGGGGGGAACGGAGTGTTTTAACACTAGCTCTGCTTACCCTGCTGTGTGCGGGATACAGCGTGAAGCTGATTATAACAACCATAAAAACAAACATAGTAAACATTATATTCTAGTCTTCTAGACTTTGTAATATATGTTAGTAAACTTTTGCGGTACATTCTTTTTTATTTTTAGAAACCATATTAGTAGTTAGAAAGTTCATTTATTCAGTTTACTTCACTTGAAGTCAAAGTGACTTCAAGAAAAGTTTCTTGGAAATAAATATTTGAAATTGTAATTTTAGTGCTGTAAATTTAGTTTTAAGGATATTATTTAACTTTTTATTTAAAAAAACATATACTCGTATTTTAATTATTTTTAACCGACTTCTGTAAAAGGATGATGTTATCAATTTGACTGTGTTTTCTTTATGTTTGTTACCTCAGAACTTTTGACTGGGTGATCCGAATTTAAAGATTTTTTTTTATTTGACAACTGGTCTCATTTTCTGACAATGGTATCTACGAGAAAGCACATAGGTCTTAAATTAGCATTAAAAAGGTGTGCGACAAATGAATGAATAACTTACATCACACCAATCGATTTCGATGATTCTTTTTTGATTGGAAAGGGTACACTTCAAGGGTAGTTGATGAGAGTTTGGGTAGGTTCTGATTATGAGAGCTGGTTGAAGTCAGTTTTTTTCGTTAAGAATTATTTAACTTCACGGTGTATCCCACACATAGGAGGGTAGGCAGAGGGAACTTAGTGTCAAGACACTGCGTTCCCTATTTTCCACCAAATTTATCAGGAGCGTTCCCCATTGTGTGCCAGACCAAAGTAATAATTAATAATAATTAACTCTTTATTGTACACCCAAGAAAAGACACAGAAATACAATAAAAATATATAAATGTAAAGCCAAAGTACCATTATAAAGATATTTAATGGCGAATCTACTTTATTTATTTGTTATTTATGAATGCTAGGTAATTAGATTTGAAAGAGTGCATGTCTACAAGTCACTCACAACTTTGAGCTCCGATAACTCCTAAACTAAGCACTATACTATCAAAATATTGTGCATTTGTATTAACTACCCATATAGGTCTAACATTGTCAAAAATAACCAAAATCGAATACCTTGTTTTTTTTACCTGTCCGCTTCGTATGGAATACCTCAAATAATAGATACAACAAGAAGCTATTTTTTTATCAGCTTCACGCTGTATCCCGCACACAGCAGGGTAGGCAGAGGGAACCTAATGTTAAGACACTCCGTTAACATTAGGTTCCCTCGCGACACACACAACCAGTCGGTTTTACAGTCACTCTTTGTGCCCCTGCGCCACGACTGGGCTCAATTACTTTTTTTATATTTCTATTTTTTATTTCTTTTATCATCACAAAGTGTATATATAATAAACAAACCCAACAAAGATATCAAAACATTGTAACTGAACTAAATTAATCACTTTCAAGCACTGCGCTCTTCATTAAAATATTAATGATATCCAATGATTAAAAGCTTTATATTAAAATTGTAATTAAAAATTTCCCCAAGTTCGTTTCGGATTGTTTATTTTAAATTTTATATATTAAGGCTTAAAATTTATTAATATTGTTAACGTAAACCAAAGAATTGTATTATTATCTTCACGTTGTATATTATAATATAATGTATATATTTTTCTTCTTCTCAGCCAGTCGTGGCGCAGCGGCACGAGGTGTGACTGTAAAACCGACTGGTTGTGGGTTCGATCCACACACGAGGAAATGAAATATTTACTCAAGTTTATATTTCCATTTTCTTCGCTCTGGTGTCGAGGTTAAGCGTGGCGTTGAGTTCTGCCACTCAACACGCAATGCCTCCAGAATTCGGCAGAAAGTGGGGAACTGGTGTCTTAACACTAGGTTCCCTCTGCCTACCCTGCTGTGTGCGGGATACAGCGTGAAGCTGATTTTTCTTCTTTCACCCTTGTAGCCCAAGTAGCAGAGTAGGCAGAAGGAACCTGGGAACTTAGTGCTAATATATTCCGTTCTCATTAAGACACTTCCGTTCTCTACTTTTGAAAGTCAACGATGCGCGTTGCCTTGTCACCAAAGCGGGGAGATGAAAATAATAAATACTAAATGTTCTCGAGTGGGAATCGAACCCACAACCGTAGCATTTTAACGGAAATAACTACTCAAACGTCTCATGTTGTCGTCAAATAAGAAAAACTACTGCATGAAACAAGACACAGTCTAAATACACGAGGTTATAAAGCTTATAAAGGCTAAAGTCAAAGTAATAGTTTTGTAGACATTTTTGGACTTTAGCCCACCTCTATGTACTTGATCATCCAATACAAAAAAAAATCAATCTGACCCAGTAGTTCCTGGGATTTGCGCGTTCAACCAATTAAACTTTTCAGTTTCATAATATTTGTATAAATATAGATAAATCAATACAGATGAACGAAAGCTTGTTAATAAAATATTCCGGGAAGCTTTCAAAGCTTAACCTGAAATTGCCTTTTAAAACGACCTTTATTATCGCTTCAGGTGTCAAATGAAGTGTTACTGCAAATATTTTAATAAATTTATTGTAAATTGTTACGTTTTTTTTTTGTTTTGATTTTATTTTCAACAATTCGTAAGGTAGAGGCCAGTCGTGGCGCAGGGGCACAAAGTGTGAATGTAAAACCGACTGGTTGTGGGTTCGATCCCCACTCGAGGAGATGAAATGTTTACTTAAATTTATATTTCCATTTCTTCGCTGTGGTGTCGAGGACAAGCGCGGCTGTGAGTTCTGCCACTCCACACGCAATGCCTCCTGAATTCGACAGAAAGTGGGGAACGGAGTGTCTTAACACTAGGTTCCCTCTGCCTACCCTGCAGTGTGCGGGATACAGCGTGAAGCTGATTAAAATTTATTAATTCGCAAGGTATTTAGCCGTTGATTTGAATAAATTGTTATTAGTTAAATATTAAGCCTTACTACGCCTGTAGGTATATTTAATATTTTTAAATAAATAACACGGAAATTGTGAATTATATTTATAAGTAACATTGACTTCATAATGAGCTTCCCCAACTATAAATCAAACCAAGTATTACAAGAAAAAAATACCACTGAACTAGGATTACATCTAGGAACTCTTTGTTACAATAAAAATAAAAAATCAGTTCAGGCATGACACTCTGTTCCCCAGGTTTCGCTCAATTTCCGAGAAAACCTATTGAGGAGCGTAACTCAACGCTGCGCTTGGTCAAAGTCAAAGTTAAAAAAAATCGAATTAAGAAGTCACATGCTTAATTTTTGTAAACGTCAAATATTTTACCACCGGTTCACCAAAGTTACTGTCACAGAACTGAAAAGAACCGGCTCAAGAGTCAACCAAGAGGGTTGAATCCAATACCATCGAGTTTTACAAAAGGAGATAGTATTTTAATTATTTACATTATAACGTTTTTTGCCTGTGCAAAGAAAATTAAGTAACGTTAAAAATATAATTTCATAGCAAGGGAGCCATTTTAACCGCCCATGGGTGTCGTCGTAAGAAAAGTACACTTATTATGCAAACGCGTATCACATTAATGAACTAAATTATGTAAGTTTTAATACAATGTAAAACATTAAAATTCTGTATACTTTTATATGTATATGTATATATGTTGTTTGTTTGTAATATATTATTGATAAAGGACAGACGTGGCGCAGGGGCACCAAGTGTGACTGTAAAATCGGCTGGTTGTGATTTCGATCCCGATATTTTATTGCTTCGCTCTCGTGTAGAGGCAAAGAGCGGCGTTGAGTTCCACCACTCAACACGCAATGCCTCCAGAAATCGGTGGAAAGTGGGGAACGGAGTGTCTTAACACCAGGTTCCCTCTGCCTACCCTGCTGAGTGCGGGATACAGCGTTAAGCTGATTTATCTTTTTTAAATAGCAAGATACTGTTTCATACATTCATTACTTTTAAGATTTTTATTTATATTTTAAGATGATGAAACATAGTAGTAGAATCTTATGTTCTACTACTATTATTTATACTATTCTTCAAAAACGATGTATTATTGTGATTTTTTTATGTGATTGTACTCGCATATCTTCTGATCTTCGGGACAAATTTAAGGTTATTTTTAAAAATTAATGTTTTTTTTATTTATTTTTAAAAATTAAGGTTATTTTTTATACAATATTATAAGTCTGGGTAGGAAATAGTATGTATAGATTGGGAACGTAGTGAAGGCTGTATAATTTTGGGTTTTAGTTTTAATGACAATGGGTGGTAAATAGAAGTAGTATAGTAAGGTTCCAATTAAAACTAAAGTTACTTAGTTACGAAATAGCTCAAGTTTCATAATATGTTCTTTGGAGACTGTGGGGAAGAACTCCTCATCACCAAAGCTCCATGTTGTATTCAAATAGCAGTAAAGGGAGAGGAAACTTAGCGTTAGATACTCTGTTCCTGAAAGTGAGTTCATACTTAAACTTAGTCAAAATGAGGTGATATTTGAACTCACGCTTCTCGGAATCCATTGAAATGCTTATCTATATATAACATTTTAAGAAATTATGAGACGTTGCTTTACATCCCGCTACATTCAATTCTCTACAAAGATTTTCTGCTTCTTAGTATGTCCACAATTCCTTAAATGATAATGAATTATCATAATATGATACCTAACCACAAATTATTATTCTTTAATTAAAAATCTATTAAATAAATACCTACAACATAAAAAAATATCATAACCCGCAGATTTTTTGTATCTTTACGCTTTAACCCGCATAAAGTAGACTACGCAAATCTAATCCCCCAAGTTTAAATGATGTATGTATGTCGCACTTTCCGCCGAAAATTTAAAACGTTGCCGGTTGAGTGGAACTCGATGCCGCGCTGTGCCTAATTACAGAGCGAGGAAAGTGAGCAGGAATCGAACCCACAACGTATTACGTTTATTGTCGCGTGCTTGTGTTCCCGAGCTACGACAGCCTCGTCTGTATTAGTTTTGCCAAAAAGTAGCAACGGGGATCGTTCAGATTTTTCATGATTCCAACTCAGAATCAAAGTTACAACTAGCGTGTTTAAAATCAGACGCTACTCCACTGTGCCAAATTGGTATATAAAAACCAGATGACATTTTTATTACAATTAAAAAGTAATTACAAAAAGTTATTTCATTATACTAATAGATCTTATTTTTAATGGGTACTTGTATTTTAAATTAACTGAAATTAATAAGTTGTAGTTTTCAGCTCCTTTATTTGACAAAAGTGATGTTTTTTCGTGTTTGCGAAATAATAATATCGTATTTATAATTAATATTGACTATATTATATTATATATACTATATTTATTATATATGGTTCCCACTCAGAATAATTCACCAAAGTCCAGCCACTCCAAAATTGGGTTGTGCATGGAGAATGCAACACTAGGTTCTCTCTGCTTACTTTGCCATATGCAGACTATAACATCAAGCTATAACCTTATTTATTAAAATATAAAGTTATTAAGGAAAGTAAAACTAAGTGACATAACTCTCCGTTATCCACTTAAGAACTAATAATCTTTTATATTACATTATGAAGTCGTTAATCTTTTCCTTTTTGTTAACTTTCTAACATAATTTGAAGAGACTTTGTAAACTAAACTACTTTAGAGTGAAAACAACTTCTGAATTAAATTAAAATTCGAGGTTCAAACTAATCACAGCTACGACGATGGTTAGAATACTTTGATTTCTTTATTTCTTTACCTTTTTTAGCTTCATAATGTAATGTGGTAGGCTGAAAAAGCCTAGTGTTAAAACACTCCACTCCCCACTTTCCACCGAGGTTTGGAGGCATTGCGTATTAAGTGGCGAAACTCAACGCCGCGTTTCGCCTCGAAACAAGAGCGAAGAAATTAAAGTATTAAATATTTAATTTTATCGAGTGGAAATCGAACCCAGAATCTATCGCGTTTACAATT
Source organism: Heliconius hermathena (assembly GCA_013403705.1). Taxonomy (NCBI): domain Eukaryota; kingdom Metazoa; phylum Arthropoda; class Insecta; order Lepidoptera; family Nymphalidae; genus Heliconius; species Heliconius hermathena. The sequence goes on along the minus strand of JAAIXJ010000336.1, from coordinate 111,785 downwards.
ACACGCTAGTGCCCCTGTGCCACTGTGAAATAGTCGCCTGAAACTTTGCTTGCGTGTACTTTAAGACATATAATGAAAAAATCTTGCTTAGCCCTGATTCTCTCTGGCTACCCCGCTAGGAACGAAAAGTGAAATAAAAAAAAATTAAATACTTTCTCAAAATTGTTTTTTTCCATAGATTTTAGGCACTAAAAACAATTATAATGTTCAAATTATTATATGTTGAGTTCCGTAACTAACTACGCAATCTAACTAAGATCGGAGTATCTTATGATTATTGAGTATAATATTTTGTCTCACCTGCTATACGAAAATCTTCACGCGGAACCTTAAACAAAATCAGTCAAACCACATAAAAATTCCCATTAAAAGCGTTTATATAAATATTTAAAGCGAACGCCCATAATTTCGCCTCTCCGGAGTATCCATCTGTCTTTAATTAGTAGGATAACGGTACATTCAGTATCATCCACCGTTGGTTTTAGATTAAAAGCAGTAAAATCTCCAATTCAAATAGCGAGACCGAATTCAAATGAGCTACCCTTACTACGACAATTCACTGTTTGTGTTAACTTTTCAATTTGCTGGGTTTGTTTTTCAAATAAATATATATGTATTTGTGTATACATACATATGTATGTAGGTGTGTATTGTACCATATGAATATGTAGCTATCGTGGTACTCTAAACGATGTGGGAGTGGCTTCGATTCATATTAGGGGAACAGAATTGTTTTTATTTTCTTGACGTGGCAATGAGGTAAAATGCGGCGTTAAGTTCTGCGACTCATCAAGCAATGTCTGGAAAATTGAGCGATGTGTGGAAAGCCGCGTGTCACAATGTTACCCCTTGATGATAAATGTGCAACACCAGGGGAGCCCTTGTCTACCCACAGCGAGAGCCTAAAAAAAGTACGTGTGTTTATCTATAAACACGTAATAGTTGCAAAGTTGTGACGTAGTTGCAAAGTTGCAAAGTAGTAACAGGTGGTCGTGGGTTCTATTTCTATTGAACGGAATGTTAAGAGTTTGAGGCCGCGTCTCGCTTCAACCAGAAAGCGGACTGAGATATATTAATATAACAGTAGGTTCTTTCTATGTATCCTCCTATATGCGGGATTCAGTGTGAATCTATAAAAGAAAGTTAAAATATGTTTTCGTTTTTCCTGGTTCAACAATTTATGGGACGTAATAACTTTCTTGAAGTCGAAAGTGAACATTGGAATAACTTTACGGTAGTTTCTGCCATTTTATAAAATTCTCTTGATTGTGTAGAGATATACTCGTATGAATGTATTACTGGTAAGTTAAGTACTAGTTCAATGGTTTTCAGTGGACCTGAATAAAATAATTTTTATTATTTTTTTTAGCTTCACAGGGAATTGTATGTAATGGATAGGTTCCCTCTGCCTACCTTGTTAAATGTGGAATACAGCCAAAAACTATAAACTTGTGTAATAACTATAAGTTCTATAAAGGTACTAGATTTATTAGAGATATTTTACTGAAATTTACCATAAATATAATAATACCTACTAATTGAAACAAATTAAACTGAAGCCAAAAAAAGAACTTTCTTTTAAAAATTCTTGCTAATTCTAGAAGAAACAATCCAGAACTACGTCATTCTCACCGAAAACTCGATTGACAACTGGAAACAAAAGTCCAGGGTAACACAGCGCGTTGGAATTTAAATGGGAGCCAGTGCAAATCGGCAACGTCTTGGTGCGAGATTTATTTCAGTTTTTGCATTTCCCTCGACAATCCGCCGTGATTGGTCGAATGAATACAGTGGAATTTGAATAAAAGAATGTAGTTTGTCGTTATTGAAACTAGTATGGCGTAGTAAGATAGTAAATAAGAATTCAATTTGGAAAATAATAAATATAGAATGAAATAAATATGGAAATAAGAGGAGCTATGAATTTAGTTCTAATTTTAAAAAAATATAATAAAAAAATTGCAGGTTTAAAATTACAAACTATATAAGTTTTCTAAATAAATATTTTTCTTTCCTAAGTGTGGAAACATTACACTTTAAAAAAATGTAAAAAAAAATTAGGCATTATACATTTCCATCAGTCTAGTACGACTATACTATACTATATAGTAGAGTAAAGTCGTAAAAGATGATCGTTTTAATCAATTTCATACTCAGGCAGATTACAATATAAAAAGAAAAAAAAATATCGTAAAAAAATTATTTTCTTTTGTCGATTGATTGCCACTTTTAAACCGATAGAATTTTGTCGGCGAAACTCATCGGTGTGTTTGGTCTAGACAACTCGACTTCACGTTTTTAAAACACTCCGCTCTCCGCTTCCCGCCCGACTTTTGAGACTTTGAGTCACTCACAAATATCAAGTGTACTATCAAACGCTACCAGACAGCTCAATGCTCATAACAGGCAAAATTTTAGAGATTTTTTATATATAACTTTCGAAAGCACAAAAAAAGCTTTATTTATGGCATGATGACTTGAAATATTTATTTTTATTTCTTTTATTAGTCTTCGCAAAAGAAACAATTAATGGAATTTTAATAAAGGTTGCTCTTATCCACTAAGGAATTGCTTAGAAGTGAAAGTTGATTATAAGTTTGTACTTGGTGTCGTTTTTGTTAAATAGATGAAACTCAATACCCAGAAATTCAGTACTTCACTTTTTTTTATAGACATTGCGTGTAGACTAAAGGAACCCTAACTCGTATTTATTTTATCAGATGAAGAACTTAAAAAAAAATATGTTAAATGTTTTTTACGAGGATGAAAGTTTTACACTTACATATTGATTGTATGCATAGTGTCCCCATTTATGTGACTACCCCCATTAACCTACAAAATACTCTAAAAGTAAATAAACAACTAAAAAAGAGCTGATGATCTCCAAATGGCTCAAGATCTTGAATCATGACTGAGAATATTCTTGATTAAGGCACTGTTCAAAAAAAAACAAAACCCAAAGACATTAGAAAAATATCAAGATCCCAAAGACAGATATACATACACAGAAATTACATGTATAACAATCGTGTAGGTTTAAATATTTCGTTCGGGATTTAAATATTTGCTAAGTACTAATATACTTTTTAATGGAAATCGAACTCACAACCATTAAAGAGTCCGACAACCATTAAAGAGTCCGAATTACCAATTTCGCCATAATAATCCTGAAATTTATTACAAATTTTGCATTTCTCCTTAGAAACGAGACAATACTTCGTGATTCGTCGAATAAAACCAAAGGAATTTAAATAAGGGTTACTACGGTACTCCATCCATTTTGGTCTAACGAGTCTCTTTGAGGTGTGAATTGATTGCAAGATTGTCCTAGATATTCTTAACGTAATATTACGTTAAGGCTCTGTGTTTGATAATTTAGACATCTCATGACGAATCGGGATTCAAATCTAAGTAGAAAAATTGTGATCAGTGGAGGTGGCACAGCGTCTGTTTGTAAATGTAACGATTGAGGGTACAATTCTCGTTTAAGGTAATAGATTATATCACTTTTTTTGCTCTGGAAATAAGACGTTGTGTTTCGCAATTTAACACTCAATACTTCCCTGATATAGGAAAACAGGGTAAATATGTATTTTTGTAGTATTTTTTTTTACTTGAGGCAATTAAGTTTTACTATTTTTACAATTACATAGTGAAATCTATTGATTAATAACAAAACATAGAGCCTGTTTAAAATTTACAACACCTATAAATCCCACAATCAAGAAGCCCAGGAAATATTCGGGTGTCCAGCATTTTACCAGGTAAAAAAGAGAAATGTAATAAAACGAATATAAAAAGGTACGTACGGACTCGATCTTGCGGCTCTTGGAGACCGTCCATAGCAATCCATATCTGATATTTTTAGCTCGTCATGAACATGTTATACATATTTTTATGCGCGTTTCCACCAAAATTGGAAAAAAAATAATAGGCAAATTCATATAATCCACAAGAACATATTTCTTTCTTTTTATACATATTTCTTCAAACAGGAATCGAACCGTAAACCACTTCACACGACTATCCTTTCAGCCTTCGGTACATGCAAACCGTTAACAAGTGCCAACAAAACAAAAAATTATATAGTTTTTAAAAAAGACTTTTACAGAAAAAAAACGACCACTGTTGATAAAAGAATAACAAAAACATTGAGTTATTCCGTACTTTTCTGAACAAGAACAATCGTTTGAGAACTTTCTTTTTATTGACACGGGCTCTAGCATCCGAAGTACTAAACGCTTGGAAAATATTTATCTACTATCTATTTTTAAAGAAATACAGCTCTATTCTTTAGTATTACTTGTTGTTTACTTTGTTGAATATTTAGATTGTAATTAAATAACTGAACGTTGTTAATGTTGGTTGGGGTGGTAAAATGTACCTGTAATTAAAATAGCTGCAGTTTCTGATTTAAGAAGCGAATTACATTTAACAATTTCATTTTTAAAAATACATGTATTTTTCAAAGAGGTAAGGGGAGACGTCGTGACCTTCGAGGACACAATTTCGATGATGTATGCAGAGACTGTAGCGTTTAGCGCTTCTTTCTGGTTACCCCACTAGGGATAAAGCGTAAAACTTTTTAGGAAACTGATTCATTTCCGTAAATATGTGAAAATTGTAAAATTTAAGTATTTCCGCTTCGATTTGCTTAAATAAAACAAAAATATTGTTAAAATATATTAACGTTCTGACTCAGTACACTACGTTTTCTGCGACGCAGCACAACGCCACAATTTATCTAACCAAAATAACCTTAAATGTAAAATATAATAATTTTTCTGAACCACAATAATCAACATAATTTTACACATAAACATTTCCATGAGAGGCACTCGAATTCACAACCACTGCGACAATCGACACACCTATCCAAATATCAAGTATTTACTTATATATATGTACATACTTATATAATATAATATTATTGGCAATTAACTGATTGGTCCCTGTCAAATGGAAGTGATTAAGTTATTTGAAACGTATAGCCCTCTTTGATAAATAGATGATCCAGTACAAAAATAATTCCTGAGATTTACACGTTCAACCAAGCAATCTATTCAGTTATATAATATTAGTACAGGTAAGTTATATCCTGATTAATATGATAAATGTGAAAGTTTGTGAGGATGAACGTTTGTTCCAATTTCACTCAAGAAGTACTGATCAGATTTAGATGAAACTTTGAAGTAATATAGGTTCAGTTACATCAGAATAACACATAGGCTACAACTTATGTAAAGATATTGTATATTTTGGCTATAAAATAACAATAACAAAGCTCACTTTTTCTCAAAAAAAATTGACCTGTAATCCATTTGCACTAAATGTCAATGAAGTAGATATATAAGTATACATTTAATTATTCTCTCAATATATTAAAAAAGGTTATTTATAGCATCGCCTCCACCTCCTATCTCCAAGGAGTGGAACAAAGTAATATAGGAGCGAAAGTAGGTGACTTCAGTGTAAATTGCCTGCAGTACGCAGATGATGCAGTGCTCATTGCATCATCTGAATGAGAGTTGCATTGATGAGACTTCAGCACGGCTGCGCGTTTGGCCGTACACAATGGAGTGTTGGTACCGACGCAGTTATACGGAAACGAAACGTGAGTATTACAGAAGAAGAATGAAAGAAAAATGAACGCCGTGGAGATGCGATCTCTTTGTAGGATATACGAAGTCAGCATAGCTGATCGAATGAAGAGAGAATGCACAGAATGGCGAAAGGCAGGATGTAGAAGAACGTGCTCAGTTGGCTTGGGCACGTCGAACGAGTGAGTGATAGAAGAATGGTAAAAAAGATTTATGATGGAAAAGTGAGTGATAAAAGAGGTTGGGGGAAACCTCGGTTGATCTTTGAAAACAGAATATTAAAGATACTGGTGAAATGTCACGTTTTTACGTGACCTTCCTCCAATATACCATGAGGACCCCCTGGAGGGCATGTATACACAGATTGACGACAGTAGACGAGGTGAAAGAGGTATGTAGAGAACGTAGCGCTAGGCGCTGCGTTCTCTCTGACTACCTCGCTAGGGATACTATATCCTTTTTTACATGTAAAGCTAGAATAGAATAGAATTATAAAAGGTAGCATTAAATTTCACACGTACATTGTGCTTGGATTAAGCAAATAAACCCCTATTTTTGTATAAAAGAGGGTAAATTTCTATTTGTGAGCATTTCAGAATCCTTTGTCTCATTATCTAATCTAAAATAACTCACGTACCACCCAAATTCTAACCCTAAATAACTCGCATTACTAAGGCTCTTTGGAATTGATTTAATGAAATTCAAAACGTCGACTAATCCTTGGTTTAAGTGTTTACTTGCTTAGATCTACATATCGATAAGGATACATAAAGTAACTAGTAAATAGAACTAAAATATTTCACGTTTACTAAAATGTTTTCTAAAATAGTACACGCTATATCTCGCACATAGTGTTAAGACACTCTGTTCCTCATATTCCCCAGAATTATGGAGGCATTGCGTGTTGATTTACAGAATTCAACACCGCGTGATTTGTCGTGATTTATCGTGATTTAATGTCTGCATAAAATATTGATTATGGGTACTGATCTGGTCTAAAAATAATATAACTTAAATTCTTATTTAAAAAATAAGAATTTAAGTTATAGTTTTTTTTACTTCAATGCTTGTGGATACCAACTTCACTTGATAACCTTTGTATTTATAACGTTTGCGTAGATTATAAACGCAAAATTTCCGTTGAATTTTCCATGACACGTTTCATAGAAAAATATACTACAACAACTTAATTCTTAGTCATTCACAAAAACAAAATCAAAATACAACCTCTATCGTATATGGAATATAGCTTTAAAATTGAAATTATCTATGTATATTATAGTAGTCATATTCTTAAAACTAAATTTTATAGTTCTTTTTACCTATTTCGAGAGATTTGATTCTATCTGTTGATAAAGCACAGCTCCTCACTTTGTTATACAATTCTAAATATTCTTTGTTTTAAATAACGTAACTCAACGCCGCACTTGTTTTATTATATCAGGCCAAATCATACAACAAGACGAAAATTTTGTTTTTTCCTTCCCCATTCTCTTCCACTTCCACAGTAATATTTAGACTCCTAGTATGTGACGCAAAGCTCATGAGGACACCACTTGGAGGGTAATAATAATTTATTATGAGATACTTTCACCGTGTAGAGCACATCATTATTACTTTTTAATGAAAACAACGTTATAGTCATGAATAAAAGAGAATATACAAACATTGTTGATTTTGTGTTACATAAAGTATTGTAGAGGTTATTAGTGGTACAGTGGAACACCTAGCCATGAACGAAATGGTTGTGGGTTCGATTACCGCTAAGGAGAATGATTTTATTTAATTATTTAATTCATTTCCCTATTTCAGTAAGTCACAAGATGGGATCAGGTTCCATCACTCGACGCGCAATGCCTGGAATTTCAGTAAATAGTAGAGAGCGGAATTTTTGATCGCAACAAGCTCCTACGGTCTACATACCTATTTCTCCTCTCCGGTCTTTACGCAACCTTTCTCCAGTATCATCAGCACTGTGTCCTTTAAATTGAGATGTGCCCTTACTTCACTTATCACGCACTCTTGCATAAATCTTTTTTTACCATTGTCAAATTGCCAAAACCATGATATTACTGTTACACGATATTTGAGTTCTATGCAACTAAATATACCTATTTTTTCCGTATTTTTTCGTCATTAATTTAAAAATTATAAAATATTATTATAAAATTAATAAGTTTTTTACTTCACAGGCTTAAGAGAATAAAAGTTCGAAATGATGTTATTGAAAAAATAATTTGACTGAAACGCTGTTAAAATATTATTTTTTAAGACTGCTTACAGTAAAGGCTGATTACCATTATATTTAAGTTTTATTGAAATATTCCCGAATAACAATACAATCACATTATAGATTACAGGTAGTTTTCAGTTTGCACGAGAATTAAAGGTTCATTCACTATTATTGCAATAAGATTCACTTCCATTGAATAAAATTGTAAGACAATATAAGACAATATAATAATATACGGAGTTGCTTCGTATTTCTGAGAATAAAAGGATAAGTTAACTTTAGTACATTATATCCCACCAAAAATATCCTGAGATATGCCAGCCAAGTCTTGATGATGCTGTATTCTGTATAAAAAGTAATGAAATATCTAGGTGAAGCCAAACCAAGTCTAACGTTCCTGAATGCCATTTTTTTATTAATATTGTTCAATTTTATGTCACTTTACTGTTGATTTGTATATATCAACACGTAATTGTGCTTAAAGAATGTTCAACGGTCATTCACATAAAATTGGATGTTTTTAATGGCATTTCACTTATCTTTGCAGAAAGTAGGTTTTTAATTGATGAATTTAACAGAGCTCTAAATGACATAAATCAAAGTAAGTAGGAGTAACAACAAACATATGCACATTAATAGAAGAGGCCCATCACACTGCAAATTTTTTGTTAAGGCGACATTTCCATTTCTTCTATAGTTCAGCCGATATCTTAGGTTCCTTTATCAGATACTTCAGGCTTTCAATTTTTGTATATAAAAAAACGAGTCCAACTAGGCTGAATAAATTTTGCAAAGGCAGTATGTCGATATCTCTAATAGCTTGGCTGGGCTCTTACAGTTTCTCCTTAGGGTCAGCAGGTAGGAACTCCAGCCCATCGATTTTCTCACAGTTTATAGTTTATTTTCTTTTTGTAGGTACTAAATCCTACCCCTGTACCAAATTTCGGCTTTTGATGATTAGTGAGTGAGTAATTGAGTGAATCAGTATCGAAATAGTGAAATTTTGCTTTTGTATAACTTCGAAAATATATGACCTACAAGTTTAAATTTTGAGGTTCCAGTGTGTACTTATAGCTTACTAAAAAAACAATAATTTAAAACCTCTAAATTTATCCAGAGGTTCTCAAATACAGGCATGAAAATACGCGAAAATGGGTCCAGAAAAAGATATACATGTAGGACAGTTAGGTACAGCAGTGCATTGTTCCGCGCTCGACTTCATGCGTTCACGCCCCCAGGTCAAATTTCTCTTTTTTTTTTCATTATTTTATTTATTAATTAACTAGTGTTTGGTGAACCTTACACGTAGTTTTTTTTATTATAAGACTATTATACTTTTTTGGAGTAATCGGTAAACAACAGTTTTTTTTCTTTTTCCTGAAAAATTAAGATTTTACGATTGCCATTTTATTCTCTGGGGACAGCGATATGTACACCGTTCTTAACATTCGGTTCTTTGCTGCAATCTGAATTAATAAATTTACCTGTATATGTGGGACGCTCTCGTAGCCCAGTGGCGTAAGGGTGTGACTATTGTGGATTCGACTGGGGAATTAAATATTTTAATAAAATCAAAATCAAATTGTTCTTTATTCAATCCGTTTTTCAATTCCGCCACTCAGCATGTATTTCGGGAATTCTTCGGAAAGTAGGAAACGAAAATATCTTATTAATGACGAAATGTCCTAACACTAAGACTTCATTTTCAATCTACCTACCCTACTATGTGTGGGATTCTGTGTGAAGCTAAAAAACTGTATCTCTCTACAACGTTATAGAGAATAGACAAAATTAGCTCTTGTGATAAAACAGTTTATTTTACTTTTTTTTTCGTTTTTGTTAGAACTCCTAACACTCGAACTTCCACAATGAAATATTTATGCAAAAAAAAATAAATGAAAAAAAAATACAAACAAACACAGTGCTAATGCCTAGTAAATAGATAAAAAATATATTAAAATAATAAATGGGCTACACGAATATAATTACTATACTACATCCCGATATTTGGCCTGAACTCGTATTATAATTAACGAAGTTTGACGACCACATGCGTGCAAGAACGTTGGAAAATTTAACTTTGCCCGCTTAAGCTGATATTGAGAACTTTTCGCTATCTTTTATTATTTCATATAAGTATCGTTTCGCTACCAACTGTGTAGGTAGGTTTAGATTCGATTCCATTGATTTCTTTTGTATGTAAATTCTATTATATACAGTTTCTGGGTGCAGTGGTCTAGTGGCACAACCGTGCGACTGCAAGCGCGAAGGGTTGTGGGTTTAATTTCCAGCCGTGGTAATAAGAACGATGGTAATAAGAAGTAACGATGCAAAGCGCGGTGTTAAGCTCCGCCACATAACACGCAATGCCTGCAGAGTTCAATGAAAAGTGAGGAACGGAGTGTCTTAACACCAGGTTAAGTTTCACTTTCAAACTTTTCTCCCATATTTCATACATAATATAATCAATAATATATTATTACTTTGTAATATAAGATATAAATCAGCTTCACGCTGTATCCCGCGCACAGCAGTGTAGACAGAGGGAACCTAGTATTAAGACACTCCGTTCCCCATTTTTCGCTTAATTCTGGAGGCATTGCGTGTTATATGGCGGAGCTTAACGCCGCGCTTTGCTTCGCCACCAAAGCAAAGAAATGAAACTATATATTGAAATAAATATTTCATTTCCTCGAATGGGGATCGAATCTACACCATTCGTGTTTACTGCCACACACTTGTACCACTGTGCCACGACTGGCCTCAAGATATCTGTATAAGATATCGATATTCCAAATACAATTAAAGTTTCCATTCTTGTTAGTAATAAGTCGCTACCATATCTCTAAAACTAATTGACCCAACTTTCGAGGGTATTAGACGGAATGCCTTCGCAAAGTTGCAACCTCATTTCTCTTAAGCTTCGTCCGACACCTCGTTATACGAAGATAGCCACTTATTTATTAATACTGTACGTTGTTTCTGTGTTTGGGTAGGAATTGGGTTTATTTTTACGCTCGATGGTCTTGGGTTCGATTCTCGGGGGATTTTCGTATATTTTATGTATGAAAGGATTTTTTTTATATTTGCAGGCAAAGTGTGGTGTTTGATTGTAGTGTTTATAAAGTTTGTAGAGTATGTAGAGTTTTTTATATAAGTTTTCTTCTGTTATTTGCAATAATATGTAAAGATAATAAAAATATATTCTTCATTAGTTTGTTAGGAAGCTGTGATGCTTTAAATTAAGTATACGAGTATACGAATACCCTAATATCTTTTGGTATAAAATATTGATTTACAGAATAGAGAGGCATAGTAGGCAAAATTTAAAGATTTTGATTGTTCTAGGTTCAATCGTTATTGGGAGAAATTGGAATCACACTTAAAAGATGATATAATAAAAAAATAATAAAAAATAGTATTCTCTGTTGCCAAATGATGATTACAGAATCATCATTTGGCAACAGAGAATACTATTTTATATATATTGCACAGGCAATTATCTTTGAATGGAATAACATAAATTAGTTGCAACAAGCGTATAAGAATTTCGACGTAGTTTGATGAGAACGTGTGGCTTAGAGGTCAAAGTGTTTAGACGGTTCTAAAGAGGCGCGGGTTCAAATCCCGCTACGTTAAATATTTATTACGTTTTCTAAAAAGCATTTTACTATATTCCTTCGCACTACACCCGTCCACCATCCCGCTCAATTTTCGAGATTTTGCTGTTGTGTGGCGGAAATTAACGCCGCGCTTCATTATGCTACCAGAATGATGAGGAAAGGAAAATAATTCATTCCCCAAATAGGAATCGAACCTAAACACGCCGCCTCAATAAATATAGATTATAATAATATCTAAAATTATTATAAATCCTGACCCTTAATTGCCTTCTTGGAGTTAAGCAAGAATTCATGTCACCTTGTAACTGAATCCAAGTTTGTTAATTAACAAAGTTGAAATTTGATCTTAATATGGAACATTTCCAGCGTAAAATGTACTAAGTACATACTAGATAGGATACTTTAATGCATTTTATAACTTTTGCCGGGATACTTTTACACGAAGTAGTTTCTTGAGTAACTGTTATGTAAACATTCACGAAATTGAAAAAAATAAAAAATTAATTTAAAAAAAAACTGTTTTTAAAACAGTCGAAGTCTTAAGGCATTGGCCTCTAAAACTCTGCGGGAAAGTGCAGAACGAAAGTTTCTTAACACTAACTTCCCAGGTTCCCTTTACGTACCCTACTAAGTATACGTATTTAGTTTTTGTAAATTTTTAATTATTGTTACAATATAATATGAATTTAGAAAAATATTATATATACATACATATATAGTAGAATTTATAAATTAGAACTATGAAATATTAGCAACATTAAATTAAAACTTAAGGAACGTTTACTTTATAGTAAAATTTATTGCGGCTGAACGAAGCTAAGATGGGTCTCTAGATGCACATATTTTTTAAATTCATGTTTATTTTTTTTATTTTACACAAATAGACAAACTTCACGCTTTATGCCGTATATATCAGGGTAACTTTATTCAAGATATATGTTACGGGTTGTTGTCTTACGTTATTGCTATTTGAGTCGCGGAACTTAACACCGTACCATATATAGATAAATTAAGTATTCATATCACAGAGCTGATTCTGATCAAATAGCTGCATTCTCCAAATTATATCCTTAAAATATGGAAGAAACTAATGCGACATAACATCTTAAAAGTAAAAATTAAAATTTGTATGACGACTTTAACTGTACCTTGGAATAAAATATAAACCGAGAACTATCGTAATTAAAAAAAAATATGATAACAATGCCCTGAGGAGAAATTCAAAATAGAAAGAATTCAAAAAAACCTATAAAAATTCATTATGTATCATTCTGATTAAACCAGTCGGCTATTTCTCGTTAAACAGGTTTTACGTGAGCCCGTCATGGCGCAGCGATACATCGTCTGACAGAAATCGCTATGGTTATAGGTTGCATTGCTACTCGAAGGATTGAAATATTTCGATTTCCTTGCTCTGGTAACAAAATAAAACGCGGCGTTAAGTCCCACCACTCAACATATAATGTCTCGAAAACTGGGCGACGATTGGGAAAGGGAGTTATCTGCGTGCTTTCGGTCTATATACTAAATACTGCATGAACATAAGAAAATATCTGGTCCTGGTCGGTTTCCAGGAGGCGCGGGTTCGAGTCCCGCTGCGTTCAAATTTTTATACGTTTTCTGAATAAGTATTTTTCTTTCCTAAGTGTGGAATAACACTTTAAAAATGTTTAAAAAAAAAAGAAAATATCTTTCATGTTGTTCATTTATCAATTTTGAGATAATCTACCCTTCCAACGCGAAATCAATCAGTTTAATCAAGTTACTGTGATAATATTTTCCAACATTTAAATTTTTTAACGCTGTTATTTTTATATTATTTTTCATGAGCTCTACTTTTGTTGTAAGTGTATGTTTTTGCTTTATATGTCACATATTGATTAGATAAATGAAACCTATAAGACGATCCGTTCCCCGTTTTTCACCCAATTTTCAAAATATTACGTCTTAATTGTCAAACTGCGGAAGTAAACCTCGCGCTTTATTTTATTACCAGAGCGAAGAAAGAAAAAAAATCATTCCCTGAGTGTGAAACTAACGAAACGGCCGAAAATAGGAAAGGGAGATATCTAAATATTGGAAATAATGGAGTGTCTCAACACTAACTTCCCAGTTTCCCTCAGCCTACTTCACTATGTGCGGGATACAGCGTGGAAAAAAAGTAAAACATCTAAATCTGCATTTTGAACTTTGATCCGAACAAAAATTGAACTAACGACCTCTGACCTACCAATTAAAGCAACTAAACCAAAGATAACGAGCTAGTGTAAATAATTCAAAATTCAGCAGATCCTCGCGTTATATGGGTTAAACTTAACTAATTAGTAAAGTAGAAAGCATATGTGCCAAAAAGTTTGCAAATGTAACTACGTTTACATCACACTTTAAGTGTTTCGGTCCTAAAAGCTTCATCAAAAATGTACGGTGTTTTAGGATTCCCCACTCAAGATAATAGAAACAGTATTCAATTTTGTTCATTTGTCTGTTTTAAATATTTTCAAAATTTTTAAATATTTTCTAAAATATTTCTCTATTCTTGGTGTGGTATGATACTTAAAAATATAAAACCAGTTTAAATGAACTTCAAAATAAATAAATAGGTTTGGCTCCCTCAGTAAAGCCGAAAACATAATTTGACCGGTAAACCGATTTCGTTACATTAATATTAATATATTTATATATTTATAATATATTTATATATTAATATATTTCTATGAAAATATGTTTCTCTTTATGTATCTTTTTATGATACATATTTTTTGGTATTGTGATATTTGATATCTTCTTACTGTTTATAAAACATTATATATAAACATCGTGTTTTGTTACTGTTAACAAAATAGTCTGTACTAGCGGCACCCGCGCGGCTTCACCCGCTTGAACTATAATTATTAAAGTTGTTTATGTGTATTTAGGGAAACTTGGTTGGTTTTTAAGAATTTTTTAGAATGGTAATCAAAATTTTTATACTTGATAAATTGTAATTTAAATATTTGGGATCTTATTTGATTTTTTGCTCGAAATAATTTTTTTGCTCGAAAACTTCCTTTACCTTTCAGTGAAAATTCCATAAAAATTGGTTTAGTTGTTCCCGATATTAGACCGGTCAAACAGAAAAACAGAGACTAAAAAATCAAATTGTTTATTTGTATTTCGGTACATGAAAAAAACACGGTTATTTTAGTATCATAGACCTAGTAGAACCTAGTGTTAAGACACTCCGTTCTCCATTTTCCGCTGAATTCCAACATGAAATGAATAACACTAGAGTAAAGAAAGTAAAATATAATTTAAAATAAATTAATCAACATTCAACATTTCGTCGAGTGGGAGACAAACCCATAAACCTGCGCCACGACAGAATAATAGATGATTTAGATATTTTTATTTTTTGTTTTATGTACCTCAACCATTTATTCCGTACAATCGCAATCAAACTTTTATAAATATTCAAATCAAATAATAAATTCTATACTATTCAAGGGAAAATTTAATAAATTCGTGGTTTTTTAGTTTTGCGCAGTATTCCGCATATAACAATATACTCGTATAGCAAAGCTTGTTTGTCCGATGCCCACGTACTACCCAATTTTCGAGACAAATGCGTTGGGCGGTAGAGCTCTACACCACGCTTGATCTTGTTGTCAGAACGAGAAAATGAAAATAACTAATTTTCCTCTAATGGAATCGGACCCACAGCCGTCCCGTTTACAGTCCGACGCAGTGCCGCTGCACCACGACGGTACTGTACCCATAATTAAAATTTAGAATAGTGGATTAAACTTGAATTATTTATAATACATCACGAAATGTAATCTGAACTAACTGATAGTTAAAAATGTATCAACATATTTATTATGCATTCATACAAATCTATGTTTGATGCAATTTTGACACCCTCGCAGCTCATTTGTTATGCCAATACCTATTGAAGTTTAAATTCAAATAATAAAACTTATACGGCACAGGGGTACAATAATGGGGCTGTCGACGTGCCGTTGCGGGTTCGATTCCCAATCGGGGAAGTAAAATATTTAATATTTTCATTTCTTTGCTCTGGTTATAAAGGCAAAGAGCAACGTTAAGTTACGTCACTCAACACGCAAGGAATCGGGAATTCGGCAGAAATGAAAATGGTGAAAAATAGTACACGAAGATCACAGTGTCTTAACGTAAGTAACTAAGTTCTCTATGCCTATCCTCCACCTTAAACGTCGGCAACGCACCTGTAGCTCCTCTGGTGTTGCACGGGGTCGTGGGCGGCGGTGATCCCTTAACATCAGATGACTCGAACGCTCGTTTGCCTTGTCGTTTCCATAAAAAAAAAGAAAACATGTGAATTCCGTTCCGCTTCCAACACGAATTTGAGTTACAGCCCTCAGTACCTGAGTATCTGATCTCTGCCTCTGAAGCTGGAGATAAAAAAATAATTAATTCCCTCGAGCATAAATCGAACCCAAATCCATAACCTTTGCAGTCATATAACATATATACCATAGCTTTATTCCATCGTAGTAACTAAAATAATAATCACGAACTACACTGGCCTCTATGATTATTATTATTGTAGTCTCCATTATGTGAAATATGAATGGGACGCTAGGGCTTCCTTTGATATATTATAACGGAGTTAATTAACGTGTCCTTCCTTAGATGAAAACGGTAAAGGAAAGTTATTAATCTTGTTCTATTTATTACAAAGAAAATGTAACTTTTACTTTTACGAAGTTAGCGATTTTGGAAAATTTTCTTTTATTTTTTTATTTAAGACAAAAAGATATCAAATAATATCATATATACTTCTGTAGTTTTGTATACGCTTCACGCTGTATCTCGAAATGGCAGGGTAGGCAGAGGGGGCCTGGGCACCTAGTGTTGAGACACTCCGTTCCCCATTAAGACACTTCCGTTAACTCTTGCCGCCGAATAATTAGTTAAAAATAGGATTAAAACAGATTGCCTCGGATCCCAGTAGTAAGAAAACTTGACACAAAGTAAAGTACATATAATCTCTATACCACATAATATGTACACACATTTCTTTTTAACCTTCATCAAACAGACGGAACCTATTGTTAAGACTCTTCGGTCCATCCTTTCCACTCAGTTGACAGACATTGCGAGTTGAGTGTCAGAACTCAACACCGCGCTATGTCTTGTTATTAGAGAGAGGAAATGAAAAAAAAATACCCCTCAGGGGAAATCGAACCCCACAATTGTCGCATTTACAATCAGAAGTCACTGCGCCACGGTGGCCTGAGACATACATATAATATCGTATAAAGAATTTTTCAATCATTCGGTTATGAGTGTGAAAGTTTGAACACTTAGTTTGCCATGCGCTAATTAGAGAAGTTAAATCGCGTTTGTGTAGAGTTCACGAATTAAACTTTCCACTGTAGAACTTATTTCGTAATTCGTTTTTTTTTTCTTTTGCATCACGCTGTATCCCGCATATAGCAGGGTAGCCCGATGGAACCTGTGTTTGAATATTCTGTTCTAATATTTATATGTAAAGGTTATCGTGGCGCAACAACGATAATTTTAGATTCGAATCCCGCTTGGAGGAATTAATTATTTTCATTTCATCACTTTCGCCAACAAAGCAAAACGCGATGCCTCCGAACTTCGGTAGGAAAATAGAGAACGAATTGCCTTAGGATTAGGCTTCTTTTGCTTACCTTGCTATATGGGGAATATAACGTAAAGCCGAAAAAAGTATTATTATTTACGATTCAATAACAAAAAGTCAAGCAAAGTCAAAAAGTCAACAAAGTCAAAAAGTTAAGCAAAGTCTAAAAGTCAAGCAAAATCAAAAAGTCAAGCAAAATCAAAAAGTCAAGCGAAGTCAAAGCAAATCACTAATATAAAAGCATCAATCTTAACACTACAAGGCTAATAAATCATAAATTCAGTACAGTGTAAGTGCATCGTAAAAATGGCCCCAAAGTCGTGCGTAAGTTTAGTTTTATGCTTATATGTTTATATCTAGTTTTATTACGCGGACGCCCTGTGATAAGAAATATGGCCAACTTTTTATGTTACAGCCTTTTTCTTCGTGACTCTAAGATGAGAAAATTTTATTATTAGAAATCAAAATAGTATACGTTTCCAAATTATATCAAGTAAGTTAGTAGATATAATTACATATCTATACTTATAATAAATCTGTAGAAAAGTCGTTTCTGTACATTGAAAATATTTAAAAAAAATTAGACAGGGTGTTAAAGGATAACTAACAGAATCCTTTTCCAACATTTTTGGAATTTTTGTCTGTTTGTTTGTTTTTCTGTTTATGTGTGCACGTATAACGTAAAAAGTGCACAATAAATTTAAGCAACTTTAACAATTTAACATAAAAATTACAAGTAAATCAGAGTAACTTTTAGTTTTTATTTCATTGTAATCGCTTTACTCTATCAAAAGATATAAGTATTTAAGTTTTCAAGAATTTTATATTTGAGATAGTAGAAATCGATACAAGTAACGCTATCTATTGACGTCAAATCTTGATAACACACAAAAAAATCTGTGGAGTTAAACACTAATTACGACGGAAGGAATATTAATAATTTTAATACTTTAGCACAACATCGTTTTTGATTAATATAATTTTATGTTAGGTGAAATTTTACATAAAAACAGCATTTTTAAACTGTCCTTAATTTTAAATCTTAAATAGATGGCGCTATTCATAAAAAACTTTATATTTTTATAGTTTGGAAATGTCACCGCTACACTATCAAAAAATAATGTACTTAAAATTATTAAGATATTTATATTTGAAAAAAAATAGAAACTATTGACTACATATGATAATGAATGTTGATAACGCATAAAACATATTGTTGAGTTATTATTTTCTAAACGTTAATTACGTCGTGTAAGTGTAATCTGTACTTATAATAAGTTTAACATAAACATAGTAGTATTTTTCTAACAATGTTCGAATGATTACAGCTCAACTGTAAGTTCAATAGATGGCGCTGTGCATAAAACGTCGTTTTCTGAATCCCACTGGCAAGATTCTGGGCAAAAGAATGACTTTAGAAACATCTTATTTACTTGACTGTTGATAAATTTACGTATTTTTAAAGTACAATTGTTCATAGTACTAACTACAAAGTAAGCTAAATTGAATTGTTGGTGAAGATTACCTTCGTAACAGTCTAGCTTAATTCGTAATTATTTCACACAGTGATATAGAATGACTTAATATTCAAAGAAATATTTTGAATAGGTTCTTCAGTCCGTGCGTTCGTTTATGTTACTAATATATTTTTAAGAAACGTAAATATAAAAAAATAACTTTTGGGAGCAACCTCTAAAAAATTGTGTCTCAAGAAAAAAATGCTCTGACACTGTTAATAAAAATATTAATATGGGTATTTTAGAGTACATACCTCAAAATCCTTATAAGATAACTTTTTCGTTTGCCCCTCTGTCCGTCTATCAAGACTATATTGTACAAGATGGTTAAAGGTTAGATACCTCAATGTTCAAGTCTATATTCCCTTAGAGCACAAAAAATCTATCTTCTAAATCATCGCAATCAAATGACGATGAAATATGAGGGTTTATGCTTCGTTTTTTGTCGCATTTTCTATCATAACTATAGGGTACTTCCCGTTGATATACAATTACGAAATTTGTTAAGAAGTTAAAACTTACGGCACGTATAAAGGAAAATTCCAAAATTATTTTTCAAAAATTGACTACTTATTGTATTTGTGTCACAGAAAAAAACCATTAGGTACAAATTTTAATCTGTACTTAATTTGATACAAAATGACAACTTAATTAGTTATTCTTTTAGTGTATGTCCATTCATGAAACTGGTACAAACTCTCGGGTCATGAGTAGGACTTGAACTTGACCGGAAATGTTGATTATTTTATAGATTATATAAAAATGCCTAAAAACATGCTTTCTATGTATATTCTGTATACCAATTATATATTTAGCTATTAAAATATGTTACTAATTTAAAAACTGTACAGGAGCTAATATAAGTTATTTTACAAAGAATATCGTGAATACTTATCCAAATTAATTAATTAATAGTTAAGGCTGCTTGTAATATCTCTATTTCTTAAATGAATAGTCATGTAATTCAAGCGGGCAAAACCGCAAGCAGGCCGCTAGTACTAAATAAATGTATAATATTGTCGTCGTCTAAGTAGACTCCAAATTTTAAATTTTCACGCTATATCCCGCACATAACCGGGGAGGCAGAGGCAGACTTGGGATCCTAGTGTTACACTCCGTTTCCATTAGGACACTTCCGTTCCCCACTTTACACAAATTGAATTTCAAAAATATTTTTGTGTTGAATTCTTTAAGGAAGGTAAGGTAAGGTAATCGTTTCTATGTAATTTACTGTATACTTTCAGCACTTAAAACATATTATATCAGCAGTTCAGTTCAGTTCAGCTTCACCTTTTATCCCGCATATAGCAGGGTAAGAAGTGGGAGTCTAGTGTTAAGACACTACGCTCCTCACTTTCCGCCGAATTCTGTAGATATTACGATATTTGATTCAATACCAGAGCGAAGAAATGAAATTATCATGTATTTAACTTTCTCGAGTTGGGACCAAACCCACAACCAGTTGCGCTTACAGTCACACGCTTGTGCTCCTGCGCCACGACTGATCTCTTTTAAATAAGAACTCTATTATAATTTTATTTTACCACATACTTATTTCCATTAAATCACAGAGCCAAGGTCGTGACTAAAAGCTAGTTCTTTAATATGAATAATTAAATTAAATATTTGTAACAATTTTAAAGTGTTATTTCACACTTTACGCATAAAAATTTGAACGTAGCGGGATTTGAACCCGAGCCTCTTGAAGACCGTCCAAGCGCTCTGACCGCTAAGCCGTACGTTCTCATCAAGCTGCATGGATTCTTATACGCTTGTTACAGCTTATTTATGATGTTAGCATCTCTGTAGGAAATTTTTACAAATTTCCGCTATCAAAAGATAATTATTAAGAATTATCATTTGAGGCCGGTCGTGGCGCAGCGGCACAAGGTGTGNCGTTGAGTTCTGCCCCTCAACACGCAATGCCTCCAGAATTCGGCAGAAAGTGGGGAACGGAGTGTCTTAACACTAGGTTCCCTCTGCCTACCCTGCTGTGTGCGGGATACAGCGTGAAGCTGATCATTTGGCAAGAGTGACTGCTATTTATTAAATATTTTTAACTAGAAAAATACTTTTTAGAAAAAGAAAAAAATTTTATTTTCTCGAGTAGGGATCGAATCTACAACCGCATTTACAGTCACAGTTTGTGACCCTGCACTGCAGCTGGCCTAAATACCTTCTGGTGCACCTACTTATTTATTTCTTTTCTTAAAATTGTCATATTTCTTAAAGAAACAGTTTGTATACAATAAATAGACTGATATTTCATATTTAAAAGCATAAAACGTAAAGTACGACGGTAATAATGCTTAAAGCGTTCTAATGGACTTGTTGAAAAAGAGAATTTCATATAAAAATCTGATAGCTAAATTATTTTAAATTTTTACGTATTATAAACTATTCGGAGGCCGGTCGTGGCGCAGGCGTAAACGCGACTGGTTGTGGATTCGATCCCCACTCGTGTAAATTAAATATTTATATAAATTTATATTTTAATTTCTTCGCTCTATGTGTCGAAGCAAAGCGCGTTGTTGATTTCCGCCACTCAATTCTCAATACCTCCAGAATTCGACGGAAAGTGGGGAAGGGAGTGTCTTAACACTAGGGCCCCTGTGCCTACCCTGCAGTGTGCGTCATACCACTCACTAATACATTAACTATGAGAAAGAGAATCGAATTTGATTTTTTTTTTAAAATACAGACTCAAACAAAAAACGATTTTCAATACACATCTACTATTCTTTACATCAATCCAAGTAAAGTGAAAGAATATAATCTCCACAAATAAAGTGTTGTAGCGAAAACCGCGTATCTTTGCATCGAGAACAAAAATAAAAGACAAAAGGGCGAAAATCAATCAGTCTTGCGTTAATTTTTAATACGCGACCGGGTATGGTAAAAAAATTGTTTTTACGCAACAAAAAGCAGCCTTCAAACATTTGTGATTAATATCTGTTATGTGTTTCCATACGAATGAGTATTTTGTATGGGGAAAACTATGCACGAACGCGCTATTAATTTTTTTGAGTACCGCCGGTACCTACCGGGAGGTAGGGGTAGGTGACGGCTTGCCATCTGCTTAAAAGGGATTTCATTGAAATTGAATTTAAAATGTACGTATTTTTTGTTTAATTTTAAGTAATACGTTAATATTTTTAAGTGACGATACGTTGTTTACATAAAATTTGGAATGAAAGTGAGATGATTCAAAATATTGTATTTATTACTTTATTGAAGCCAGTTGTGGCGCTGGGGCGCAAAGTGTGGTTGTAAACACGACTGGTTATGGGTTCGACCCCTACTAGGGGAAATCAAATATTTAAATTTATATCATCATTTCTTCGCTCTGGTACTTTTAATTTTGAGAATACCAAAGTTTGGGCGATGGGATACACAAAGGTATGAAAACTTCGTGCGTAGCTTTTGATGTTATATTAGAAAACGGAAGCCGTTAATGTTTTTTAAAAACGATATAAAAAAAATATCATCTATATGTTTCTAAATTATTCGGAAAGAGATTCTACGTAATTGCAATAAGTGATATGTATCACCTACTTACAATACTCATACGAGCTACCTTCCAATAAGGGCCGTTGCCTTCAAGCAACTGCTCCCTATAGACTTTTTTTTTAAATTGGCTTTATTGCTGACTTGGACTGGTCTTGACAGCGTCAAGAGTAGCTCGCCCCTGAAGAAGAAGTACGAGCTTTAATGGATGCTCGTGAAGTGATGGCGATCGCAGGAGAATACCCTGTGTACGCCCTGTGTATCCTGTGTACGCTAATCAGAGGGGACTTAAGATAGGATTATGATGAGATAGTACTAGCCTCGCCGCCTCTTATGGCGGCGGAGAGAGTGTCGTGAGACTGAGGAGGGTATCCTGCCTATATATTGGGCGTTTGCGACAGTAATTGGATTGCTTAAGCGATTCTAAAACCCCGATTGACACAATTCCATTGGTTTTATAATCTTTTTCGCCTTCATCTACCCTCTTTTACACGAGTTTACTAACAATAGTTTTTCTCATATTATATAGTCTATATTCCATGTACAGACTGCGATCAGTTACATTTTTATTGTATTATATTGGTTTATAAAAAGAAAATTACTATATTAAATTACACTAGCCAATGTTTGAATAAGATTAATTGGTATTATCGATAAACGCGTCATTTCTAAGCGGCCGGTGACGCGTGTGATGTGGCGCTATCAGTCTATGACAGTAATTCCCCTATTGTACCTATATCATAATATGATATATGAACATTTTGTAGCATGATTAGAGGATTAGAAGTTTTATTCACTCTGCTCTCTGTTTTAGTTTTTATTAATAATGTATTTATATTGTTGTTGTGGTTGTATTTATAATGTGATGAGATTTTGTCAGAGAAATCGTATTACTTAAAAATAAACAGCTGCACGTTTTTGACCGCATAGCAGGGTAAGCACAGGGATAGCCTATTGCTAATACACTCTGTTCCCCACTTACCGTCCACGCGACGAGTGTTGAGCGGCGTAATTGAACCCCGCGCTTTGTCTTTTACCAGCAAGTTATATAGTTTATTGTTACGAGTTGTAATCACGCCGCGCTTTGCCTCGACTCCAGAGCGAAGAAATGAAAATATAAATTTAAATAAATATATCATTTCCTCGAGTGGGGATTGATCGATCCCACAACCACTCGATTTTACAATCGAGTCGAGGCAAAGCGCGGCGTTGAGTTCCGCCATTGAAACGTAGCTGTGAGCGTGATTCCAACTCGTGACAAAAACTATTTTCATTTCCTTGCTGGTAAAAAGACAAAGCGCGGGGTTCAATTACGCCGCTCAAGTTAAAAAAGAGGCCAGTTGTGGCGCAGGGGCACAAGGTGTAATTGTAAAATTACACCTTGTGCCCCTGCGCCACGACTGGCCTCTTTTTTAACAACACTATATAAGAATACATGCGAACATCATATAACAATCTAGATCAGCACAAATACCTACGAATAGTATTTTGGTATAATTATTAAATCATTAGAGGCGTAGAGGAGATCGGCATCACATGGGCCAGTGGACGCTTAGTGAAATGACGACGTTATTGATGGTGTGCCAATTAATCTTACTTTACTGACAACTTGCGCCACTTACGGATAAATGTTTTGTATATACATTCTATATTGATATCTGAACTAAATATCTATATATAAAAACATGTTTTTTTACTTGTTATATATAAAAATGTGACTGTAACATGACGGTTACGCGTTCGATTTCTAATTATTATTTATTAATATAACATTATTAATGAATAATTATTTATTCGTATTTTCACCAAGGCTTTTCACAAAGCCTGGCGTTTAGTTCCGCCACTCAACACGCAATGGGTTTAGGCTCTCTGCCTACCCTCCTGTATCCGCACACAGCAGGGTAGGCAGAGATACAGCGTGAAACTGATTTAATTTGATTTAACAGAAGATGCCTCTTTCCCAGTGTATAGCAGAGTAGTAGGCAAAGTTAACTTAGAGTTCAAACATTACGTTCCTCACTTTTTATCAGCTTCACGTTGCATAACACACAGCAATGTAGGCAGAGGTAATTTAGTGTTAAGACACTCCATTCCCCATTTTCCGCTGAATTCTGGAGGCATTGAATGTTGAGTGGCGGCACACAACGCCGCGCTTTCTCTTTACATAAGGCGAAGAAATCAAAATATTAAATGTTTAATTTCATCGAATGAGGCGGCGAACCCACAACCAGTCGAGTTAACAGTCACATATTCGTGCCACTGCGCCACGACAGGCTTTGTGTTCTTCACTATCTGGTCAATTTTCGAGATATTGCGTATTGAGCTGCAGAATTCAACAAACAGATCGACACAATGAAAATAATTTAATATTTAATCATTAATTCCATACAAAAGTAAACGTACATCTAAATATATGCATTCTCTTAAAACATAAACTGAAATTTATATTTTTTTTCAAATTTACAGCCGTATTCTCTAAGTATATCATGTCAAAGGGAGGGTCTCACTCGAGTTCACGTTTCCGCTCTAAGTACCGTCTTTTTAAGTCTTAAAATGTTTGTTTACTTTGCGACTTAGCGTTTCCGAAGAGCCCTTTGAGGGATTATCGCGATATTATAGAACTTAGTCCTGGTCCAAGGGTACGCTAATACTCTAAGTTTCCTTTTTTAAATTTTATATCTGTTTTTCAATAGAGATTATATGGAAAGGATTTTTTTAATTATACCATAAAATTGTATTTAGAAAATAAATATTTTTTTGTAGAAGTAGTATTTTTTTAAAAATTATATTTAGGGGAGGAAAGAGAGAATAGAGCAATAGAGAATTTATATGCCGCAAATTTGCCTAGATACCAAAGGCCGACTGTAAAAACAATGGTTATAGATTCGATTCCCATTCGACAAAAATTAAATTTCCGTTGACCTAGAATTGCTAGAAGATGTTAATACAAGAAATAAAACTAATCAGACCACTCCCAGTTTTCACAAAGTTACTAAACAATTTATGGGACACAGTGTATGTTTAATAAAATGCCACAACACAAGTGGTTTTAGACTTACCGCTTGAACAAATTAGGAGAAAATATGTTATTGGACAAAACTTACTAAAAACACTCAATCCAAGACTAATATAATAATAATAATAATATAATAATAATAACTTTATTTATCACCATTTACAGTTTCTTAAATACAAAGTATCTTAGGATAGGTTAGCTACACAGTTAGTGCAATTTTAGTGGATGCCACTGTTGCCGTACTGGGAGACGTGTATTACGGCATACAGAACCAGCCCCTCAGAATAGGTTACATTTATAAATAATGATAATTATGTGGGGAATTAAATGCTGTTGACGTTCACTTAGAAGTTAGTGATGGTAATATATATGTATTTTAGTGTAAATTATATTTAAAAAAAACTTTTGAGTTTCTTTAAGATCCGTATCTTCCGAAGAATTGCCTTTCGAGACGGTGGTAGCTTCTTATGGATCTGACACTACTGACATTTATATGTAATTTACTTGTAATAGCGTAATTTAATAAAGAAAGGTTTGATTTTTTTTATTTCTATACAGAACGAGAAATAAATCAACATTTTAACATATTCTAAAACCACTCTGCTTCTCATTCAAAATACTTAAAAGCATATCAAAATTCAGCCGTTTCAAAAATTAAACCCATACAATGGGAGCGAAAAAAATAATAATTTCCATACATTCATCGTTCGTACAACAACAAAAAAAATAACTTTTATATACATTTTATTCATTTGTTACAGAAAATTGAAAAACCAATCAGCATGATGGGAAGGGCTCTCATTCTATTGGCGTCTATATCAGCACTGAACATTGGTAAGTAATTTTGGTATTCAAGCACCATTGTACGAATTTATATTGTATTATAATAAATACGACAATTATTTCGGCAGTTTCGGAGTAATTGGAGGATAGATTGTGAGTTAATGTTGGTGAAAAATTGTCTATACTAGACAGTATTATATTTAAAGGTAAGCAAAGAGATACTAATTTCAAGTCCGTTCCCCATTTTCTTTCACTCTTTTTCAAATTATTGCGTGTAGTTGCGGAACTAAACTCCAGACTCCGTTATTCCATATGTCCTTTTTTCCTCAACTCATCACTTTTCCTCGAGTAGAAATCACCACAACAGCTTCTACGGCTTACTGGACTGCCAAAAATCTATATTTAACGATTTCTTCAAATGATTGAACCCTCAAGCATTACTATTAGGCAGCCCTAACATTGAGCTATCGCGGCGTTAATACCTGCCACTTCTTTGAAAAAAAAACATTGATACGTTTCAGCTTAAAAGTAAAGGAAGAAACTTAACATAAAAAGATCGTGAATCCCATTTACGACGTTACTTCAAGCTTAAGAGGAAAGATAAAAGTGGGGAGTGGAACGACCTCGTCGTAGTATTTTAACGTATTCTCTGTTATAGACACGGTTGAAATATTTCGCTGTATTGTGATTATTTTTGGGAAAAATACTATTTTTTTATGATTTGGGTTTGTAATGATCAGCACGGAGTTGGGGAGTTTATAGCTGTAGTTGTCAATTCGAATTCAATTGCGAGAAATTTTTAGAATCGTTATATATGTGGTCCCTAAATTTAGTTCAAGAAAATGGAAAAAAGCACTCGGACTTAGAATCCAATATACAAGATTTCAATGCAAAAATAAAAGAGAAGTTGAGAGCGGAGATAGGTATTAAGTATCTGCTAGAATATAGAGGTACTCGTAGACTCTATGATTTGTGTCGCGACAAACGCGACGGTTGTAGCTTCGATTCGCGGTCGGTGAATGAAATATTTCATATTTCCTTCCCCCGAGAAACAATACTGGAAAAGAGGCAAAGCGCGGCGCTAAATACTGCCAGTCAATACCCAATGCCGAAAGTTCGGCAAAAACAAAAAACCTTAAGACATTTAAGACTACCTCCCAGGTTCTCACTACCTATCCTGCTATCCGCAAAATACAGCGTGAAACTAAAAATATATTTTATAAAATTATGATTTTACATGTTTCTTTATCTCTGTTGTGGCGTAGCATCGGGTGTAAGCGCAGTGGTTGTGGGTTCTAGACTGAAACACAATTTTGGAAAATTGGATGGAACGTGAAAAATATCCACTAGGTTCCTTTTGCCTACCCTTCAAGGCGTTAAAAACGTGAAGCTTTTTCTTCTCTATAGATTTCTAAAAACAAAAATGTATGTAAGATACGTACATATATAAAATATGACATATTATATCGTGCTCTCCAAACAACTGAATACAGAAATTTGAGAGAAAATATTGCTTTTACAACAAAAAAATAATTTGAAGAAATGATTTCTATAAAACCCGTAATAGACGCAATAAAGTTTTTCCAGTATTGTTAAAGTGATTTGAAAGTTTGTAGACTATTTCAAATATAGTTCTCATATTTGCAAAATTTCCTTATAAATCCATGTTGTTATTGAATTTCTTCAATTTTAGTGATAATAATTTGAATTATTACTTGAGGTCAGTCGCAGGGGCACAAGTGTGTGACTGTTAATGCGACTGGTTGTGGGTTCGATTCCCACTCGGGGAAATGAAATATTTATTTTCATTTCTTCGCTTTGGTGTCATTCAACATTTTTTTTTTATATTAACCATATTTTTTAGTAATAACGCAAGTATAGCTGAGCATAGCGCCGAAATATATCACGCATACAGCTGAGCAGACAGAGGATTATTGAGACACTCTGTTCCCCATTTTCTATCATTATTCAAACTATTATATGTCACTTCTTGCCAAAGTGATAAAAGGGAAATTAAATATTATATTATATAATATTCTCATTTCTTCGCTCTGGTGTGAATTGAATTTCAACAACTCAACACGCAATGCCTCCAAAATCGGCGGAAAGTGGGGAGCGGAGTGTCTCAGCACTAGGCTTACTCGGCCTATTTTTTACATGCTTTGGATACAGCGTGAAATTAAAAAAAAAATACTTTTTATTAGAAAGTAAAATCAATCAGCTTCAAGCTGTATCCCGCACGCTGCAGGGTAGGCAGAGGGAACCTAGTGTTAAGACATCCGTTCCCCACTTTCTGCCAAATTCTGGCGGCATTGCGTGTTGAGTGGCAGAACTCAACGCCGCGCTTAACCTCGACACCAGAGCGAAGAAATGGAAATATAAATTTAAGTAAATATTTCATCTCCTCGAGTGGGGATCGAACCCACAACCAGTCGGTTTTACAGTCACACTTTGTGCCGCTGCGCCACGACTGGCCTCACCTTATCAGAAAGTAAATACTTATATAAAATTATAATATCAATATCAAAATAATAACTTTCTAAAACACTACTCATGCATACGAAAACATAAATTGCAGAACTTAATCTCAAATTAATTTCGTCACGTAATTAAAACTTTGCGTAGTCTACCTCTCTCTAAATTGAATGGCATTGTGGCTTTTGAATCTAACAGCAAGTGTTGATATGTATTGAATAGTTAAATACTTTTGTTTGTTATTGCGTTATATTTAACAAAAATATGGATAGAAAAAATAAAGAAGATATACTATTAGATTTTAAAAAGTAAATGTTCATATAACATTATACAGCTTCACGCTGTATCCCGATTGGAGCTGGGTTCGCAAGGAAACCTAGCCTTATCAGAGCGAAGATATGAAAATCCCTCGATAGGAATCGAACCCACGACCATAGCGTTTACAGTCGCAGTATTGTGCCCCTGCGCCACGAAGACACAGTCCTACTGATAATTCAATACATTCATGATTACAAATCCATTTAATACAAAATTTTCATTATACAATATCAGATAAGCATCGATGTGGCAAAATGTATTTTATTAATTTCGCCCATATTCATTTTGAAATTAACAAAGGTTTCGAATTTTTTTAGATTCACTTTTTGTACCTCACAAGGTAGTCAGAGGGAACGAAGTGCCAAACACTACGGTCTCTGTATGATTCTTTTCACAGTTATTAACCTGCACATTATATACTATAGGGAGTCCTCTTGTCTTTTACATGACCGATATATACCAGTACTTATCATCGATACTGTGTTCTTGAATGTCAACCGAGGTCTTGCCCTACCTCTCAGTTGCATAAAAAATAATGTTTTTTTTTATTTTTAATTTCTTTCCTAAGTGTGGAATAACACTTTAAAAATGAGAATTATTTAATAAATAGCAATCTCTCTTCCCAGACGATAACTCTTAGTAATTATCTTTGGGTAGTGGAAATTTGTAAAAATCCCCCTACAGAGATGTTAACAACAGAAATAAATAGTAACAAGCGTATAAAAATTTCGACATAGCTTGTGGTTCGATATGGCTTAGTGGTCAGAGCGCTTGGTCGATTTCCAGGAGGCGCGAGTTTGAGTTCCGCTACGTCCAAATTTTTATATATGTATATATATATATNTATAATATATATATATATATATACACATATTTATAGACTATTTCTATTAGTAATTATTGAAAACAAAATGTCCATACTCTACAAACTAATTGAACAGAAATGACAACTGGAATTGATGAAAATAATAGATTTTTAGAAACAATAGCAAAATCTCTATCCTAATGGTATACTGAAGCGATTTTCGGAGATAAATTTAGAGAAAGGCTTCAGTTTGCTATATAGCTATTCTTTTACGATATCAGCACAATGAAATGTATTGTACTTTTCGTTTTATTCTTCTTATTTCTATTATGTACAATTTTACAGTATAATAGTATAGTAGTATTTAAGTGTTGTGGTGGTAGGAAGGATTTTTTCCATTTCGCTGCTCTGGCAAGCGCGGCGTGGAGTTCCGCTAATTGACATTTCAGGTGCTGTCGAGCTAGACATAGAAAAAAAATATTTTTTGGTCTAGTCCGCGTCATTATTTAAAGAATTAAACATTAATCACTTTTTTTTGAAGTAGATATTTAATTGGTTTTTAAATATATTTAGCTTCACGCTTATATACATATTGGGATACTCCCGCACATATTAGGGTATCATTTTATGTTTTATAATTGAATAAGTTAGCTTGTTATTTGTTTCCTATGGAAATCAAAATAAATAAAAAAAATCTGACAAAACCATGTGTAACACTTAGTTTAGCGCACACAATACATGGTCCCCTTTGATGTTTTCGAATTTCAATTGAACTCATAACTCCACAAAGAGGCCCCACATTCAATGACAACTTTTCTGCCATCAGTTGCAAAAAAACGAGGATCAAAAGGCTACAGCGAAAACATTGTTATATTTTGAAGCCCTATTTGCGTCCAAAAATCGCTCCCGAATGTTATAATATTGTAATTTTTCATAAATTCTTTGTATATAGAATAGAGAATTGGACTTTGACAGTAGAGAAATAAAGTTGAATTTGGTAAAACGACCATCGTATAAAAATCCTTTGACTATCCAGGCATCCTGATATAATTTTTCTGGTGAAAAATGTCTAGATAAAAATAAATTCTGAACTGTGGGTGGACTCATTAAAATTTGTACGACCCAATGCGTTCCGAAGTGGAGTTGTAAACAAAGCTACGGTTTTTGTAGTCCTGCTATGGCAAGGAAGTTTACGGTTCAAGCATCAGCAAAATGAGAACAATATTTAATCTTGTAGTATAGCCTTTTGTACTGAATTGCTAAGTATTTGATTTTTTTTGTTATCTTAAATTTAAAGAATCTTTAATTCTTAATATTTGATTGTGACAGAAAGTGGAGAACGAAGTGTCGTAACACTAGATTCCCTCTGCCTATCCTGCTGTGTTCGGGGTACAGCGTGAAGCTGATTTTATACATTTTCTATATTCAATAGAACAAAAGAATATAACATAATATATGCCGCTATAAACATGTCATAATTGCATTATAAGGCTTGTGACACACAGATTTTTATTTCGCATGTAGGTCACTACAAGATGTTAATCCAGTAGAGAAAACTTCGTGTTTTATTTTTATTTCGTTTTGGAGCCGCTTCAGCGTATTTAAAGGCAGAAATTCCATGCTAAAATGTACTTCAAATGTTGAATAGAATATTTATCTTGGATGCATTAGTTGCAGATTTGATTCTCATGTGAGCTTTTACTATGGAAATATAATAAGCTAAAAGGTGAAAGATAAGAAAATTAGAAACTATTTTTTTTCTATTCAATTGAAAAATGTAGGTAATTTAGGGTTTTTCCTGTCCTGCCTGTCAAGTATTATATATAGCAAGGTAGGCAAAGGGAATTTAGTGTTCAGACTACCGTTCTGAGACATTACGTGTTGAGTACTGCTGAACTTAACACCGCACTTTGTCTTTTCACCTGTGCGAAAAAAATAAAATAATTCATTCCTAAAAGTAGGAATCAAATCCGCAACTGCCGCGCTTAGTATAATACGTTAAAAAAATTGACGATAGTTACTCAAAAGAGGAACATTGTTCTTATCATTAAAAATATTTTTAAGGTTTGGGTTAATGTCATTATTTTTTGGAGTTCAACTTTTGATAATAGAAGAGAACTTATGGAGGTCAACAATTTTAAAGAGGCGAAAAGTGTCGGGTTTTAAATAAATTATTCGACACTATAGAGGGATTATAAGGAAATTATGAGGCCAATCGTGGCGCAGCAGCACGAAGTGTGACTGTAAAATCGACAGGTTGTGATTTTGATCCCCACTCGAGGAAATGAAATATTTATTTACATTTATATTTCCATTCCTCCGCTCTGCAATGCCTCCAGAATTCGGCAGAAAATGGGGAACGGAGTGTCTTAACACTAGGTCCCCTCTGCCTACCCTGCTGTGTGCGGGATACAGCGTGAAGCTGATTTTCAATTTTCAGCAGTGCCACAGGGGGAGATTACTTACTTAAAACGATAAGCCTTTTTATTTTATTTTTAGCTTCTCGCTACATCACGCAAATAGCGGCATAGGCAGAACCTAGTGTTAAGACACTCCGTTCTCATTAAGACCTCTTAATTCCACTTTCCGTCTAAACTTTTGAGGAATTGCGTATTAAAAAGCGGATTTTAACGCCGTGTGTTGGCTCTTTACCAGTGAAGCAATTAAAATATTATATATCTTATTTTCCCTAGTGGAAATCGACACCCGATGCGGTTACAATCAAATACATGTGCCGCTAAAAAAAATACAAAAACATCTAAAAATTACAAGACATAATTTTAATTAAGCAAAAAAACCATTTTACACAACGTATTATATTAAAATTAATTTGTTAACCAATTAATGCTCATACCGACATCAATTTACATGTTAATTTACTCGTTATCTAAATGATTAATAATATTTGAAATTGAAAATCACGCTCTATTCACAAAATAGGTATAAACGAGACCTTCTATAGCTTAAAGCAACTAAACCGTTTGATGTGTTTTAATTAAGTTAATTAATTAATAACGTGTATGAACCGAACTAAACAAAAGCTTTAGAGGAAGCGGTCATATCTATACATATTTAATAAAAATTGTACATGTAAAATATACTAGGATCCGGCAAATGCTGTGCACGGCGAGTGGAGCTGAGCGAAGCTGTGTTGCGCAAAATTTTGCGAAATTTTCTGTTTTGTCCGCACTCGCTGGGTAAGGGTAGTTAAAGTTCAATCCACAATTCCACAGCTTAGCTCTATGGGACACATTTTGACCATTTACTCAAAAACTACAATTACAATTATCACCAAGCTACTTCGCTGGGATCACCGTGTCATCCACAACGTTCCTGCAAAATTTAAGAGCTGTAGGTTTAACGGTCAAAGAGGAGTAGCATTACAACGTAACACACTTTTGACCAGTAAGAGCTTCGCTTCGCTCAGCTCATGAGATAAATGATTATTGGGGATATTTGTCAATATTATTATATGTATATTATAAATACAGGTTAAGTGCGAGTTGGACTCACCCACCGAGACTTTCATACCTTTAAGGATTGTAGATCAACGAGTAGTATGAGTGGGTGCGTGCTGTCCCCTACGCTGTTTCTTCTGCATGTCATCGATATGTTAGAGGATTCTAGCATTCATTGCTATGCAGATGACAGCACAGTGGACGCTGTATACTCTGGCCGCTCAAGTCCTTCTCGGGAAAACGTCAACTAGTGCCGAAATACACTTGTCTTCAGTTTGTCACATGTCTAACGGAAATGTATCCATGGGGTGATAGGAACTTAGTTCAATTTAACCCCAAGAAGACACCACAACCTGTCTCCTTGCTATGCGTTCTCTGCCGCATTTATTATGAGAAGTGCTGTGTAGAACTGTTTGACCCATTTCGTAGGAATTTTCTTACACGCGCCACGTAGCTGTAGAATGGCCTACCTGCAACAGTGTTTCCAAATGGATACGATTTGGGTACCTTCAAAAAGTGCGTCTATCTCCACCTTAAAGGCCGGCAAAGCATTTGTAGCTCTGGTGCTACACTGGATCGTGGGCGGCGGATATCACTTACCATCATTAGATTAATTTTTTCTTTAAAATGCTATAGGTATTTGTCTACAGTTATTTAATTATAACTTTCACTTCGTGTCAAGTTCCATAAATGTAGGTCCACAGGAAGTGTCCTATAAGTTTTGGTTACGCAGTGAATTTCATAAAAAATGAAGAAAAATCTATGCATAGTCTCTCGTATCTTTTGATTGAGTTGACTTGAAGCTTGATTTTTTTCTATGTTCTAAGGGGCTATAGACCTGAATATTTGATATCAACTCTAACTTGACATACGTAAATACGAATACCAAATGATCCCATAATAGTTATATTTTTACCATTTGATATATGGAACCATAAAAAAGGATAACGTGCCTATTTTTGTTAGGAAACCCAAAATATGTCATTATCCAATCTTACTTAAATCTTTAACAGTATAAAAACTTTAGTTCTCACTCGATCCATTACCCAGCATCGGACTGAAAAAGCTCCAGCGAAATAGAATCGATATCAATCAATCAAAAAGCAGACGCTTCCAAAACTGACGTTGAGTCAAGTAGTATTTAGGTCACTTCGTTCCGTGGGAGCCGATAAAAGGAAATAGTTTTATGTTATGTAACTGGTTTTGTATTTTTCAGTTTTGTGTATTTATGGACGTCGTGGCGCAGTGGTGGTTTGACAGTAAACACGACGGTTGTAGGCTCGATTCCCACGCGGGAAATTAAAATTATTCACTATTTTAATTTCCTCGCTCTGGTACCACGACAAAGCGAGGAGGTTGAGATCTGCCACTCAACACGCAATGTCTTGAAAATTCGGCGATTAGTGGGAACCGAAGTGTTTCAATACTAGGTTCCAACTGTTTACCCTGCTAAATGCGAAATGGAGCTTGAAGCAAAAAAATATGGTAAAAAAATATTAATAAAAGACTAGACTTCACTCTCTGACCATTTTGCTTATCACCTCCGTTCGCAATGAGCTAACTCACTGAAAAGATGATGATGATATTTGATCCCTCATCAGGAGTATTTATTTCGCGTCTCTTGGTAATTCCGCAACGCTGTTTTTTTGGGATTTTTTAAAAAATATTTTTCCTTACAATATTTTTCCTTATAGTTTAAAAATTTTGAAAATAGCATTATCTCTTGCCAAACAACAATTCTTAACATGTCATCATCTTTGGATAGCAAAAATCTTTAAAAATCTTCTTACTGAAATGCTAACAACATAAATTGTAACAAACGTATAATAGAAAAATTTTGTCATTCCTTAGAGCAACACTCTATCTCGCTACATTCAAATTTTCTAGGCGTTTTCTAAGAAAGTACTATTATAAAACATTAATTTCAATTTATTTAATTTCAATTACCAAAATATGGTCTAGCAACTAAATTTTAAATCCCAATATATCCATCACGACTAGGTATATTACAGACTATAAATCAAGTATACCTATTATGTGAAACCCATTCATATGACATAAAGCCCGCTATAAAAGCTGCATTATGTTAAACGCCATATCAATAACATGGCTTTATATTCGATTAACGTGGAATACACGAAGCGACCAAATATATGGGCCAATGTGTCAACGTCAAACCAAGAAGCATGAAGATGTAGGCATTTATCACACCTAAATTACGTTCGGAATTAGCATATTTTACTTAGGCTTTCACTTTCTGGATTCTTTTTAGGGAGGTGATTTATTAAAATGTTTACTTTTGTATATTTTTTGGCGTTCCATACCTCAAACGGTAAAAACGGAATGATAGGATCACTTTGTTGTCCGCCTGTCAGTTTGTCAAGATCATTTATCGCGTTGAGGTATCAATCTGATATTAATATCAAATATTCCGGTCAGGTACGGTCTAAGAGCACAAAAAAATCAAGCTTCTAAGTCAAGGCAATCAAAAGATAAGAACGTTAATGCACCATTTTTGCTGCATTTTGTATGTAATTCACTGCGTTATCAAAAACTTTACGGTACATAGTTCCCGTGGACCTACAATTATAAAATTTGGCAAGAAATGAGATTTGACAGTACAAACAAGGAGAAAAGCCCAAAAAGCGAAGACTGATAGATATTTCATAGAAAAAAGTCACTACAAATTTATAATTGTACTTCACTTCATACAAAATAACTGCATACGTCCGCAAACTTAAGTGTCAATTTTCGTAAATTGTACTTCTCGTTATATACAATCCAGAAATTAGTAAGGTCCTCTAGGTGCGAGTCCGCTTTGATTTGACCGGTTTTTTTATATTATAAAAGTGGATTAATGAACAGAGTATCTTAACCCTAGGTTTCCAGGTTCCCTCTACTTATGTAGGGGAATCAGGGTAAAGCTATTATTTCATAAGATGTCACTTTTTTTAAGCATCATAGCGGGGAATGCAAAAAGTTTTTAAGAACGAAAATTTTAAGAAAGAATCTTAAAATATTAATTTGCTTACATCGCGCCCATTTTTAGAGACATTGCGTATTGAGTGGCTGAACACAACGCCGCGCTTTGTCTTATTGCCATAGTGAGCAAATGAAAATAATTCATTCTACAACAGGGTTGTCTTCCCTTTGTAGGTAAGGTACCCAGGGTACCTATTTATTGTGCACTTTACTATTTGTTTAGTTACGAAACATTACACATTGAGTGGTAGACCTTAACATTGAGCTTATTTTATCAGAGTGGGCAAATTAAAATAATTTAAATATAATCAAACCTCTGAATGGGAAACTAATCCACAGCCACGCGTTTATAGTCACACGCTGTCCCACTGTACCACACCGCCCTCAATTTAAAGAATTTTGGATATTAATTTTTTTTTGATCAAATCTCTCTTAAAGACAATAATATTCACAATCTCAAATCCTGACATTGTAATTTAACATTAAGAATAGAGAAATATTTAATAAATATTTATTTATATATTATATTAATTATATAAAAAATATTACTCGTGGATACCGTAGACAGACTGAGTCAGATCGGGAAACCGGACAAATCTGCATCCGGACCTAGCTCATAGGAATTAATAATTTTTATTTTCCTGCTCTAGTAACAAAGTGCGGGGTTAAACTCTACCACTCGACACAAAAGGTAACCAAAAAATATCTTATAGGTTTTCAACCCGCACTGATCGTCTGCAATTCAGTGCAATTCAAAAAGCACTGCACTGCAAAGGTGTAGAACCTCTACATTACCATATGAACTAACTATATAAAATCCGTTGGGAACAAACTGAAAATTAGATTAGTTAGACTAACTTACAAACTAACTTAAATTAGCTAAAGAGCACATAAGGATAAGGTGATATTTTACTTTGACTTTAACTGCTTAAAAGCTGTTTATGCTTGTCGTTTCAAGGCTTTCGACCGTCCAGTTTATATAGTGGCTGGTTAAGTTACTGTATCCATAGGTTATGGATTCATTTTTAAGTAATGGTTAATATTTGTGTTTTTTTTTATAATATTTAAATCTAATATTAATTACAGATGTGTTTATTTATTGGCAAAGACTATTTGATATTCTCATTTCCTCGCACTCGTTATAAAACATGGTGCAGCATTGAGTTTCTCTCAACATGTAATATCTCGAAATAGTTATCTCAAAAAAATACAGATATTCAATCTGTATTCTAGAAATTCATCAATTCATTTCTAGCATTTTGTTCCAAACTCTACTAGTGCACCTTAGTAGAGTCATTTCAAATTTGGTATCGGCCCAGAGAGCAGCTCGGACCTAAGCTGCAAGTCCCTGGCACTAATCCTCACCCTGCAAAACTTAATGCATTATTATCTTAATTTCCAATATTTTCTTATTACTACTACTACTACTACTACTACTACTACTAGCTTCACGCTTTATCCCTAGCGGGGTAGTCAGAGGGAACGGACCGCCAAACGCTACGGTTTCTACATACCTTTTTCACCTCGTCCGTGTGCTGACGTTTCGCCATCTCATCAATGCAGCTAAGGCTCCGTTAACCCTGCTACTGGCAGCAATACGCCTTTCCACATCCATCTCGTATCTTCCATCTGTACTGAACATACTTCCCAAATATACCACTTCATTCACTTGTTCTAATATCTTACCATTTACACTGATCTTGCATTCCGTCCTTTCTTCATCTCTTTCAATCTGCACCTAAGCTATTTTCCTATTTTCTTATTATAGAAACCTTATCCTTGAATCGCTTTGTCTAGTAGTGAATGTCACTACTAGTGAAAACGGCAATAATATAGATAGTGATTTTGTTTTATATTATGTAGAAGGAAATAAAGTATACGCCAGTCGTTGCGAGCAAAAATCAGCTTCACGCTGTATCCCGCACACAGCAGGGTAGGCAGAGGGAACATAGTGTTAAGACATTCCGTTCTTCACTTCCCGTCGAATTTTGGAGGTAGTGCGTGTTGAGTGGCGGAACTCAACGCCGCTCTTTGCCTCGACACCAGAGCGAAGAAATGGAAATATAAATTTAAATAAATATTTCATTTCCTCGAGTGGGGATCGAACCCACAACCGTCACGTTACAGTCACATCCATGTGCCCCTGGGCCACCACGGTCTATACTTACATAATTTTCCCTATTAAAAGAAAGAAAGAAAGATATTTAGCTACTACTATAAAATCATGTCCACGTGGAATGGGGACAGGAATGCTCGCTGAATTCTTCTATTGCGACGCTGCACCAAATATTCTATTATAAAACAAAAAATGTCACATTATTTTAGATTATTTATATAATATTTGTTTTGCAGCTTAACGTTTTGTTTTTATCTATAGTATAGAAGACAAAGAGAGCCTTGTGTTAAGACACTCCGATTCTATTTTCTTATTTTGCCACTTGCCTTTCATTTTTTGAAATATTGCGTTCTGAGTCTAGAGATAGTATTCAGCATAAATAATTACGATGTACGAGTGAAATGATAAATCAAGTTTATTTATTTATTAATTTTTATCTATTTATTGAGGATCGGCAACAGAAAAAAAAACATTATAATATGTTTAAATTACATTAAGTTCACTGATTTGAATAAATGCTTTTGAAATGAAAGAGTACCACAGCGTGTAATAGTAAAATAGGAGTATTATTATATTCAATATATTATAGATTGATTTAACTCGACATTTACTCGAACAAAAACAGTGTAAAAATATAGATCAATTGAATATTATAAAATATTTTTTTAAATATTTTTTTAAATGACGCCGTCGTGGCGCAGTGGCACAAGTGTGTTACTGTAAACGTGACAGTTGTGGGTTCCATACCTATACAGGGCAATTACTTATTATTATTTTATTATATTTAAAAATAATAATAATTCATTATTATTAAAAAAAATTAAAATCAACAACTGAAAAAAACTAAAACAATTGTTTCTTATAAGCCACTATCAAGCTAATATTTTTCTATATTATTACTAAAGTACAAACTTTTAGCGACAGCATCTGAAATACCCATCGGTTGTGTGACCATCGTGGCGTAGTTGTAAAGAGTCTGATAGTTAGCGTGATAGTAGGTTCGATTCTCAATCGAGGAAATTAATTTAGATTTTCTGCTCTCATAATAAAGAGCGGGACATTGACATTGAGTTCTGTCACTCCAGAGAAAGTCTCGAATTCTGAAGAAAAATGTACAACAGATTGTCTTGACACTCTGCGAAATACAAAACATATTGAATAACTGTATGACCTCAGAGAGACAAGTTTATTTAAGGTATAAAACTCTATTTCACTTAAAATTCTTTCATGCATTTTAATGAATCTACAAACACTGGGCTGTATACGTTAACATTTTTATTTTAAATGTAAAAAATATTTGGAATACTCGTTGTGTCACAAATGACAACGTTTGACGTCCGCTCCTCTTTGAAACTCCATCTAAATGTATGGCAGTTTGTGTTTTATATGTATTTTTTAGTTTCTACTTTCAATTCTAAGCTTGGATTAAAAATAATAACGGACATTCCGCTTACCTCGCTTTATTTAAAACTCCAGTCGCTTTAGGTTTAGTTCAGAATTCACCTGAGTAGTCGAGGCCAGTCGTGGCGCAGCGGCACAAAGTGTGACTGTAAAATCGACTGGTTGTGGGTTCGATCCCCACTCGAGGCGACGAAATATTTATTTATATTTATATTTTCATTTCTTTGCTATGGTGTCGAGGCAAGGCTCTCGCGGAAAGGGGGGGAACGGAGTGTCTTAACACTAGATTTCCTCAGCCTACTTTGTTGTGTGCGGGATACAGCGTGAGGCTAAAAAAAACATGGCCTTGAGTTTCGCCATTAAATAATGAATGTCTCGAAAATTAGGCGAAAAAAGACTTTTTGGATCCCCATTTGGAGTTTTATATATATTATATATAATTTATATTATTTTGGCATATAATATATAAATTATTTTGACTTGACTTTTGACTATAAACGCAACATTTGTGAATTCGATTCCCAGTTGAGTGAATGAAATATTTTATGTTTTCATTTTCTCGCTCTGGTCAGGTAAAGCCTTCAGAATTCAGCGGACGGTGGGGAACGGAAGTTTCTTAATGGCAACGGAGTGTCTTAACACTAGATTCCCAAGTTCCCTCTCTCTACCCTGCCCTAAGCTTAAAGAAAAAATAATTTAAAAAAACATGCTTCCATGTGGTGTAGTATACCAGAGCAGAAAAATGAAAATAATTAATTTGCCTCAGTTGCGACCAAATTCATAACCATGGCGTAACACTGTCCTACTGCGCCACCGTGGCCTCTGTCCACGTTTATAAATAGTCGAAAGAGATACAAATCTGTACAGATTCATTGAATGCATCAATTTTTGTTTGAACTAACATGCTTTAACCAAAACTACATATTTGTATTTTATTTTATATCCACAAACAAAAAGCTCCGACGCATCGTTGAAACGTTTTAGAATAAAGTATTTGCAAATAAATCTGAATTGAATTTCATATTTGGTAATAAAGATATAATAGTAAAGTAATATATTTTATAAACGTGAATAGAGGCCAGTCGTGGCGCTGCGGCACAAAGTGTGACTGTAAAACCGACTGGTTGTGGGTTCGATCCCCACTCGAGGAGATGAAATATTTACTTAAATTTATATTTCCATTTCTTCGCTCTGGTGTCGAGGCAAAGCGCGGCGTTGAGTTCTGCCACTCAACACGCAATGCCTCCAGAATTCGGCAGAAAGTGGGGAACGGAAGTCTTACACTAGGTTCCCTCTGCCTATCCTGCTGTGTGCGGGATATTGCGTGAAGCTGATTTAATATATTTTACAATATTTTTGTTTTTCAATCTCCCGCTCTTACAGTTAAAGTGTGACGTTAAGTGTTACCACTCACTGTCTTGAAAATTGAGCGGAAAGTGAGAAACGGTATTTCGAAATTCCCTCTACATACCTTACTACAACAAAATATTTTTTTAAGAATTTACTATTTATCTGGTTTTACGCTGTATCCCGCGTATTGTAGGACATTGGGAACCTAGTGATAAGACACTATATTCCCCACATTCCGCTCAATTTTCGAGACAATGAATGCTGAGTACTGAAACTCAATGCTGCTTTTTTTCTTTTTACCAGAACGAAAAAAATTAGGATAATTCGTTTCTCCGAGAAGGAATCGGACCCTCAACCGTCATCAAGTCAGACCTACGGCCTTATCTACTATTTACAAAGACATCGTTTATGATACTACAATACTTATCAAATCCGAGGTAAAAGCATAATGCATATTTTATGCTGCGCTATGATATCTTAAACTGTTATATTATTATTTAAGTCATGTCCGAGTATTTTTATTACGATTAAGTTAGAAGTATATCTTGAGGCCAGTCGTGGCGCAGGGGCATAAAATGTAACTGTAAAACCGACTGGTTGTGGGTTCGGTCCCCACTTGAGGAGATGAAATATTTATTTAAATTTGTTTTCATTCCTTCGCTTTGGTGTCGGGGCAAAGCGCGGCGTTGAGTTCCGCTACTCAACACGCAATGCCTCTAGAATTAGGCGGAAAGTGGGAAAGTAAGAGTCTTAACACTAGGTTCCCTGTGCCTACCCTGCTGTGTACGAACTACAGCGTGAAGCTGATTTTATATTTTGATATATCCGGAGTTCGCTGGTCGCAACTTCCAAGATTTAATCTTTAAGATTATCGTGTGTCAATCAATTAAAATCATTATACAATCATATTAGGATATCTTTTAAAAAAATCTTTTATATCTTATTTTTTAAG
Organism: Heliconius hermathena; assembly: GCA_013403705.1. Taxonomy (NCBI): domain Eukaryota; kingdom Metazoa; phylum Arthropoda; class Insecta; order Lepidoptera; family Nymphalidae; genus Heliconius; species Heliconius hermathena. The sequence continues at coordinate 70,017 of JAAIXJ010000336.1, read as the reverse complement.
TGGCTTCACGCTGTGTCCTGCATTTAGCAGGGCAGGCAATAGTAAGTGCTAAGACACTCCGTTACCTATGGCTACCTCCGTCTAATTTACCAGACAAGGGAAACAGACGTGTGAAGTGGCGAAATGGAACGTCCTGGTTTGTTTTGTTACCAGACAGAGGAAAATCAAAATAATTCATTCCCCCGAATAAGAAACGAACCCACAATTGTCGCCCTTACAGTCAAACGCCACTGTGATACGGAGTCCTTTACGGTCTTTCACTTCTTTACTCAAAAATCGATATAACAAAGTTAATATAGTCAGAACGTTCAGGTATCAACCTAAAAAACTGCTTTTTACCAAAGCTAACGTGGGGTAGAGCAAGTGTTTGACACATTAAACTATTGACATAATTTCTTTACACCATTAGTAATCCTAAATGCGACTTTGAGATTCACTTAACTTAGAAAATTGAGCAATACAGGGAGAATGGAGTAACTTAACACTAGGTTCCCTCTGCCTTTCTATGTGTTATATGCGTGATATTGCGTAAACCTGAAAGTAAATAAATAGATGTGATAAAATTTTGATACCAATGTAAAAAATCTTATTATTATATTTAGACGAGAACTTCTTTTGTTTGTTTACTATGAGAATATTTTTTTGAAATATTCCAAAATACATTCTCATAAACCATGTTCATTGAATAAAAAAAATACTATAAACTCTATAGATATCTACATTTTAATTAGTTTTGTTTCGTTCAAAATCCAAAAGTTTCCCAAACTTTCGACATTCGGTCTCTTTACTCTATTGACGAGTTTTATATCGCCTGTCGTCATTACTAACTCTAACAAGCGAAGTTTCAGCAAAATTAATGAACTTTACCTTTAGCAGTTTTATTATTATTCTAAGAATAAACGTTTTTGCATGAATTAAAAATAGATTAATTTATTGAACTTTTGACTTCAGTATTTGAGTCCCTACATACTATTAACAATGCTGATGAAAGAAAAAAATAAAAGATGAAAGAAATTGCTTCAAAGATTTAAAAGGAAATGAAATAATGAAATATCGGTATCTATTATTTTACTTTTTGAAATTTTTAGATCACGATGTATGTAAAAAAATATATTTTTAATAATAAAGGCATCCATCGTCTGTCAATTTCTGTTACACAAATTTTGTCTCTAAAATGTCTCTAAAAATTCAGAATGATCTAAACAATTCTTTCCGAATTTCTCTCATAGCTATTATTCTCTCATTACCATTCTTAAAACCATACTCAGAAATATTTTCAAAATGTAAATCTATAATTCATACAAACCATCTTGTATACCTTATAGAAAAGTAAATATAATAGTAAAAGAAAGAAGTCGACGAACGTACAGCCATTCATTTGAACATATTTACTTTCTATGACGTATTATTATATTGGAAAAAAACAGTACAGTGTTGAACATGAAAAAATCTTTTAGAAATTAAAAGTGCAAGGAATTTTAACCACAATCGCTATTGAAATAGCAACTAAAATGTAACGAACAATGTAATTACTAAGTTCTAATACGTATTGTTTGTTCGCAGATGCTCTCGGAGTCTACAATAGCATTGTAGAAGACCATGCGATGGAGAATTTTGGCATAACGTAAGTTGATTTGTATCTTAACTTAGTGGAATAAAGATCAATTTCGTTTGGCAACTATTGGTAAATCGCAGCTTATTCTCAAATAAATGAAAGTAATCTAAATTGAACCTTAAGACTTAAGTAAAAAAGTAAATTTTCCTTTAAATTTTCAACATGGCCAAATTTAACCCAATTCAACAAAAGAAAATTATATCTCTGCACTCAAATCTCAACCTTATCCTCTCAACAAAGAGCTTAATTTGTAACTTATAATTCAATAGTTTCGATATAATGATACTGAAACAGAATAGGAGTTGCATGTAAAAGATTTCGCTGGATTTTTAAATGGAATGTTTTCTTTTATGTCGCATGGTGCCGCTATACAGATATGTTAGATACAACGAATGTCATTTTTCAGACTAAGCATGGTATTCTTCTTTTCAGTTTCACGTATCACTCTCATCATCTAGGAGATAGAATATGAAACTGATTCATCATATTGAAATTTTTATTTCAAAATTTTAAACAAATACGGCTGGTTTTGAAACTGTGAGTTTTAAACGTAATGGTGTATATGGGAAGTCATTTTAAGTGAATGGAATGGACGATACCTGTATACACATATAGCGTGAAGTTAAAAAGAAAGGTAACAAATTCAATAACTTCTACTAAAATTTTTATGTTTGCATCATGCTAAAATGGATTAACGCTAAGTTCCCTAGTTTTTTCTTTTCTGCGGTTTTTTCTTTGTGCGGGCTGACCGAAAACGCAACGGTTGTGGGTTTGATTCCTACTCAGGGGAATTCATTATTAAATTCGCCACTGAAATCACAATGTGGGAGAAATGTGGGATACAGCGTAAAGCTATTTGTTGTATTTTTTTAAATTCCCGTTCATATATTCATTTTGTATAACATTCCACTCTCTATTTTCTGCCAAAATAGATGGAGAAATGAAAATATATTCTATATGTATAGAGGCATTACGTGTTGAGTGGCAGTACTTAATGTCGCGCTTCGCCTCTACACCAGAGCGAAGAAATTAAAATATGAAAAATTTCATTTCCTCAAATGGGAATCAAATCCACAACCTGTCGCGTTTACGGTCACACGCACGAAAATATTTTTTTAGAAATATAATAATTATTCATAAATATTTTATTATTTCCAATATTATATTGGAAATGTCTTAACATTAGGTTCCAAGCTTCCTTCGGCCTACTTTGCTACGTACAGGATACATACAGCATGTAACTAAAAAAATATATTTATTTTCTAAACACAAGCAAATTTTCCCCATTTATTCCTAAAATATCACGTAAAATTGCCATTTTTCATCATAATCCCATATTGTTTTGGTAAAATATTCGCAAAGCTTGTCGATATACAAGGAATCTAAATCCTTTGTGACATCGAATAGAATATAGAACCTCTAAGACGGACTTAACAACTGGCGAGCCTTTTGAAAAGACCGTTTCACATAACATGGATGGCTTAATATTTATTTTTGTTTTTTTGCAGGGTAGGCAGAAGGAACCTGTGCACTTAGTGTTAAGGTATTGGGTAGTTCGGTTCCATTAAGACGCTTCCGCCCCCCACTTTCCGCCGAATTCTTGACGCATTGTATTTTGAGTGGCAAAACTCAACGCCGCGTTTTGTCTCGTTACCAGAGTAAGAACATGAACATATTAAACATTTGATTCCCATTTGGAGGAGTGAACCTCCGAATCGAAACTCACAACTATCGGTTTTAAAATCGTACGCTTATGCTTCTACGTCACGACGGCCTCGTATTAATGTTTTTGGGAACGATCTTTAAATTTCTAGGTTTATTGAAATTTACAGATTCCGGGTTGATACCCGGAATCTCTAAATTATTAATAAATATAATAATAAATATCTAAATTATTCTACGACACGTTAAACAGGATTTGGATAATTGATGTTATAAATATTTTCTAATTTTTTTTTACTTGTCGTAAGGTACCGTGTCCCCAAAAAAAACCGGAACTTTTATGTGATCACTTTGTTTACAGTCACAACACAATAAAAAGATAAGATTGTTTATGCATGGTTTTTGCCGCACATGCACGCATGTATGAAATTCACGACGTAATCAAAATCTATTTAGAAATGTAAGGAAGGAATCTGCGAATCCAGTTCACACTTGGCCGTTCTTTATTTAACGTTTTTTTTAAGCAATATTTTCGTTCATAAAAAAAAATTAAATAGCAAAGCAAAAAAACAGCATATTTATTTAAGCCAACATATCCTTAGAATACTTTAAGCATTTAAAAAATAACTTGAAAAATATTTACTTCCTGTTTAAAGAGCTGTATACAAAGGAGAACTTCTAAGCAGCTTAAACTAAGACATACTCGTACATATGTTGCCCAACTATTTATGTGAAACGTCCCTCGTACAAGGGGATAGTAGGTAAGCCGATTGGAAAAACTTACAGCCTCTGTCGGTTAATAGGATTTTACTACAAAGATGTGATTCCAGCGAAATGCTTGTTTTTCGCGTTGATACCTACTGTACTTTTTAAATTCTTTTTCGTACAAAATAATGTTTCTTCGAAAACTTTTGCGAAGAATCTTCGTAGCAAAGTGAAAAATGGTAACGAGGGAATGTGTTTATTGTATTTAATTCGTTTTTATTATTTACTTTATCTGATAGGAAATATGATGTTGAATTGTGCCATAAAATATTGTCTTTGAAATTAGAAGAATGTGGAGAACATCTATCCGAAAAGTTAACTATTATAGTATTCCTCACTTAACGCCTAGTTTTCGAGACATTGTCTATTGAGTGGCGGGGTACAGCGTTCCGCTTTATCTCCGAGTGGAAATCGAACTCACAACTGTATTTACCGTCAGACACTAAACCACTGTGCCACAATGGCCTCCGATTAAAAATTAATAAGTAATAATTCATTCCCACAAATGGAAATCGAACCCGCAACCGTCGCGTTTACAGTCACACTTTTGTGCTTCTTCGCCACGACGACCTCAATACTATACTATACTATCATTCTATTACTATTACTATATATCACTATATACTAGCATATTAATTTATGTAAAATATGCATCTACAGAAGCTTTAGAACTATAATATGATATATGACAGAGCTTAAGACGGCATTACTGATGAAGTCAGGACATTTCTCTGAGGAATCAGTTGTATCCAAGGAATTTAGTTTGTAAATTATTTACGAAATATGTAAATAATTTAATATAGTGTCTTCGATATCTATTAGTACATACTGTGGGACGGGTGTCAGTTTATATTTAGAAGTAATGAAATAGTTAATATTATATATACTTTTTAGCTTCACACTGTATTCCGCACATAGCAGAGTGGGAAGAGGGAACCTGGGAGTCGTCTCCATTATAGAACTTCTCCCACTCACACACTCCCACTTTCTGCTGAAATCTGGAATCATTGCGTGTTGCGTAGCGGTCCTCAACGCAGCGCTTTGTCTCTTTACCAAACCTAGTGTTAAGACACTTTGTTCTCCGCTTTTAGAGTTTCAAGCACTATGTTTCAATGTCGTGTTTATATCTATTTAGAAAACGAATAAAATTTTTAACGTAGCGTGATTTGAGCTCGCGTCTCTTGGAAACCTAAGCGTAAATATTTTTCTTTCCTAAATGTGGAATAATAAAGGAAAATATTAAAAATTCCGTGTTTTATTCCCATTTGTGAGTCGTACCTACAACCATCGCATTTACAAGACGCTGTCCCGATGTGTTCTTCATTCGGGAGCAAAACAGAAGCTGAAAACAAAAGATATACTTATTTAGAAAGCGTATAAAAATTTTAAGGTAGCGGGACTCAAGCCCGCGCCTCCTGGAAACCGACCAGGAGTTTTATACGTTTTCTAAATAAATATTTATCTTTCCTAAGTGTGGATTAACACTTTAAAAATGTTTAAAATAAAAAAGATAGCTAGCTTATAAGAAACTACTTATTTTATATATTTACATATCTAAAAAATATTTTATTTTTAGAGGCCGGTCGNGCGTTGAGTTCTGCCACTCAACACGCAATGCCTCCAGAATTCGGCAGAAAGTGGGGAACGGAGTGTCTTAACACTAGGTTCCCTCTGCCTACCCTGCTGTGTGCGGGATACAGCGTGAAGCTAATTTAATTTTTTAATTTAATTTAATTTAAAAATATTTTCTACTTTCAGATTACAAAGCATGGATACATCTCTTCAAAAAGGTATGTTATATATTATATTATATATTATCTATTTTTTTAGGAAAAAAGTTCTAAACGAATTCACGTTTCTCCAATCGTTTTCATAAAAATTTGGAGTCAGAAAATTTGAAACGCTGCTTATATTGAGTAGTGCAACTTAACGCCGCGCTTTTCTTTACCGAAACGGGATGAATAAACAACTCATATATAAGCACTTTCCAGAATGGAAATCTAGTAAAGTTACAAGCTTAGATGATATATTTTTGATGTACATCAATCACCTATCTATCTTATCACTCACTCAATGATATAACCTTTTTTTCTCCTTTTTTTCACGTTTTATTTCACGCCGTTTCCCGCATAAAGCAGGATAGGCAAAAGGAACCTAGAAATCTAATGTTGAGACATTCTGTTCCCATCAACACATTTCCGTTTCCCATGTTCCGCCGAATTCCCGAAGCTTTGCGTGTTGAGTGTCTGAACTCAATGCCTCACTTTACATCGTTATCGTAGCGAAAATATGAAATTATTAAACATTTCAGTTTCTCTAGCAAGAATCGAGTCCACAACCCGTCTCGTTTACAGTCACACGCTTGTGCCCCTGCGCCACAGTGGCTTAACTTTCTTTACAATTTATATAGGCAAAGAAATCAAGTTTATATCCATCCATTCCAGTAAATAACGCTAAATATTTGGTATGCCACAATAAAATAGCAATGTCGGGAATTTTTCATTACAGTTTCAGAATTGTACGAACGAAATTGAAAGGCAAATCGTCAGCCTCTCCATATTGGCTTCCCATCGTTATGCAAATTAAATTTTTTTTAGAAAATCCAAAATATTATAATGAAAATTGCAGACTTTTCTATACCAAATTTCGCAATTTGGCTGCAAAGTGATTTCTTGGGGGCGAATCAAGCCAATTAAATATTTAGATTATACGCCCTCAATTGAGTTTGTCAAATGGCAAAAAAATATATAACGCTATAAAATGGAAACAATGGCATTTTTTACTTTTATTTAATACTAACATCCGCTCTCGGATTCGCCCGCTTGAAATATACGCATATTTAATTAAGTGTATTTAAGAAAAAAATATGAATTATTTTAATATGATTATCTGTACTGTTATATACACTAAAGAAATCGTAATTTACGTCGTTAGAAAATTTATTTGATTTTGTTTGCCGTGATATTTAATAGAAAATATCTAGTTATTTCAGACTTGTCTAGATAGCCGGTTAGTACGCGCGCGCAAATGCAATTTTTTTTTTTCGCGTAAATTCCGATCTCGCGAGTTTCAGTAAAGGCTCTCCAGTTGTGAGTAAAGTTTCATCCAATTCAATAAAACTATTATTTTATAGCAATTTTGTCGAACCATGGTACTTTACATTTAGGCAACTTTTTTATTTATGAACTAATTTAAATAATGTTTGTTTAAACATTAAACGTTAAGGAAATTTTGAAAAAAATGCTATAAAGTACTACTGTATTTATTTATTACAGTTAAGCCGTTTTTTTTTAAATAAGCGTACTCAATCGTATAGACAAACGGACAAATCGAGAAACAGACAAAAAAATAAAAATCATTACATTGTACTGACAGTGATCAGTAACAATTCGATAGAAAAAAAGTTAATGTAGGTGAAAAAAACTAAAAAAGCAACAGGATTGTGTCGATCAGGGATAGGGATGCCATCAGCGAAGAGCTCATCGCGTGAAAGAGGAGGACGCGAGCGGAGTGGCGGAGAACCCGCGAGCCAGTGATAAAGACCAAACTGAATAGCTACATAGAGCGCACCTGAGCAGGCGCGAGGACTAGCAAACGGAGTGCTAGCAAACTCGTGTAAAAGGAATAGATATAAGTAAAAAGACGATAAAAGCAATGGAATTGTGTCAGTGGAGGCAATTGCTTGTAGGCAACGGCCCTTTTTTTTTGAATTGGAAGGTAACTCGTATGAAGTATTGTTATTGAGTGATACATATCACTTATTACAATTACGTAGAATCTCTTTCGAAATAATTTTGAAACATATAGACGATATGTGTTTTTATCTTGTTTATTTTTTAAAATGTTAACCGCCCCCAATTTCAAATATTATAATATAATATATTATGTATAGATATGTTTTTCTTATAATAACAATTTTTCCGCACAACAGGGTTGGCAGACGACAAGGCAATGTTAAAACACTTCGTTATCCATTTTCGCCCAGTTTTTGAGAAATTACGTGTGGGAGTGTTGGAACTCAAGCGACTGTTCAGCAGAGCAGAGAAGTAAAAATAACTTAAATATAATCATTTCCCTGAGTGGGGAGCTAACCTTCAAAGTTCAAACGACACCAATACGCAACATATATTAATATTACTAAGTTGAATATCTTGTTTACTTGAAACATCTCGATCGAACATAGTCTTTAAAAGCACTGGTTCGAGAAATATTTTCTGTTGGAATAAATGGACTATCCCTTTAATTAAAAACGCGGACGAAGCCGCAGAAAAAGGCAGTTTATCGAAAGATATATTGCGTACAATTTTGTTGCAAAAGTATGCTTTTTGAAACCGGCTTTTGTGAAATTTTAAGAATTTGAGTAAATGCGCTTTAACGCGAACAAACTTTTTTTACAAACTTTTAAAATATTTAAAATAACAAAATAATGTATGGAAGCGTTTCATATGACCCAGTCATTTCGTACAGACTGAAAATTCTTCTTTTACTTTCCTCTTGCTGCACTGCTGCAACCGTCAGCTACTTCGCTCCGCGTCTTAAGCGATCTTTTACTATTTTCTCGTATATTCCAGCGGAGAATTCTACTGTTTAGAATTAATTACTACTAAGAATTAATTGTTTTTTTGTGTCTTAAGTGTCTTACTTGGAACGAAGTGTCCTAACACTCTCCACTCCCTCTCCTCTGCTAATAGTTTTTTTGATGAATTGCTTCAAGGAACGCACGTATGTAGGAACAGTTAAAAATGAATAATGTATATATATTTACATAGAGATTAATTATATAATATTACTATGATAATCCGACTGTACATGAATGTCTGCTTATAATAAAGCTATTCCCAATTCAAAGCGAACTACACAATGTGGCAAGGTAATACAAGATAGGCTTACGCTAGATAATGGGTTAGCATTGCAGATAAGACGTAGTTAGCAAGTCAAAACAATTATATAAGGCTGACCTGAAGACCTAAGAGTAATAGGATATTTTTTTTTTGGGGAATCTCCATACTATTTTTTTACGCTTTTATACATCAATTTGGTTATTTTACTCTTCAAATTCATCCTTCTACACATAAAATATAACGTTTTAAAAATAATATTTGTACTTTTACACTTTAAATTTACCTAAATTACAAAAAATATAGTTTACATTTGAATTTAAATCATTAATTTACTATCAAATCAATATGTTTAGAATATTTTAAAGCATATTATTTCAGAATAAAATACGTTGTTGTGGGCACGTTGAGAGAATGAGCGATAAAAGAATGGCATAAAGATTTATGAAGCAAGAGTGAGTAAAAGAGGTAAGTAGGGAAGAGGGGGGGACCTCGGTCGAATTTTTAGAATACAATTTCGATGAATCATGACATTTACGTAGCCTTCTAACAGTAGGAAGGGTAAGTGACAAGAGCTCCCCGGATGGCTTATATGGAGAGGCTGATGCCAGTGGACGAGGCAAAAGACGTCCTCTCTGTATGTGGTAAATTTGACACTTTCCTGAACATGTGCGTTCAGTGAGTTTTACATAATCATATTTTTAAATTATTAGTTTTGGAGGTGATATTGGATCATAATGAATCAGTTTCGAATATTATCGAGTTAGATTAATTTTATAAGTTTTCTCATCCTGGTAAGGAGGCAAAGCGCAACGTTGAATTCCGCCACTCAACACGCAAGCCTTATCAGTAGGTATATGCAATAGATCCCAGGTTTCCTCTGCCTACCATGCAATGTGCGAGAAACAGCGTTAAACTAAAATAAAAAATTTATCATTTCCTCGAGTGGGAATCGAATACGCTACAAAATATAGAGGAATATCCTTCCTTATCGAAAAAAATAATAAAGTATTTTTTCCATTTGCCGTTTCCAACGTCCGCCCGTCATTTTTTAGAGTAAACTATTTCCGAAATTGAATTGGGTAAAACATTCAATCTGCAAAATGAAACTCATCGAACGAAATGCAGAGGACTTTTAAAAACGAAAGGAAAAAAAATATTATTCTGCGATATAGACATAACATGTATTATACATACATATAATACATATATTATTCAATATATTTTTTACTAGCGGTCCGCTTATTCTATACGAATGATATTATTTAAATATATTTAGGGAAAACTTATGAATTACTTTAGTACGATTATCTATACCGTTTTGTACTTATTAAATCGTCATTTAATTACGCGCCCACGACAAACGTGGTTTTCCGTGCGTAAATTCCAATCCGGGACAAAAGTAGCCTAAATATTGCTTCACAACCACCTGTCTTTCAGTGTTACGCCCCATAATAATCGGTTCAGCTGTTCTGGAGATTAAACCGGATCAACAGAAAGACAGACATACATTTTTGTTAATTATTTTGTTTGTGTTTTTTGTAAGCAACTATGCCGTCGTAGTGTACCAGCACAGCGTCTAACTGTAAGTACGATGGGTGTGGGTTCGATCCCTCATTGGATTTTCATTTCCTCGCACTACTAAGAAGACAAGATGAGGCGTTGAGATCCGAAACGAAAGGAATAAAATTTTTTAAGCAAAATTTTTTAAACTAGGCTTCACCTCTCTATCCCACTGTATTAGTACGGATGCCGAAGAGGGGACTTTCGGGATTTACTCGAGCGTCGTAGAGATCTGTTGGGTTGTGAAGCTTAAATGATAACAAGAAAAAATGTCATACAATACATATCTTTTGATCGGTGGGGTGAGCGGCTATAGATTTTCAAAAATGTAAAAAAAAACTGTTGCATGGGCATACTCGAGCGCGTCAGATATTGATATCATTAATTCCCTACGTATTCTTAAAAATGTAAATATGTTAATCTGACTGTTTCCGTGATGGACGTGGTCCTACGTAAGAGTTAAAAATGAAAAAAAAATCATCGAGCGCGTCAGATTTTCTAAGGGTAACATACCCTTAGAAAATCTGAAGCTTGAACCTGAAAAAAAGCTTTTATATAATATCTGACGGTTTGGATGTGACACAAGCTCGCAACCATTGTTGGAATGTGCAAAAAAAAATTCGTCATTTTGAAATACTCAAGGGCGTCAGATTTAGATATATATGGTTCATCTTCATGCCCTAGACGTGCTATATCATAATCTGACGATTATCTAAAGGAACTTGCTTAGTCTGACTATTATTAATATTTTTTTAAATAAATAAAATAAGCAAATCAGCTTTACTTTATATCCCGCACACAGCAGCATAGGCAGGGGGAACCTAATATTAAGACACTCTGGTCCCCACTTTCTACCAAATTTTGAAGGGATTGAATTTTGAGTGGCACCACTCAACGGCGCGATTTTGCCTCAACACCAAAGCGAAGAAATGGAAATATAAATTTAAGTAAATATTTCATCTCCTCGAATGGGGATTGAACCCACAACCAGTCGTTTTTACAGTCACACTCTAAAAAATATATAAAATTATAAACTCTAAAAAATATTACAGATTTATAAGAAAATAATTGAATTTTTGTTTTGAGAACTGTTATTTTTTTTAATTTGATCGTCTTATGGTTATTTTTTTATGATTCTGACGATGAAGATTCATCGGTAGAATGATCGTCCTCCTCTGACTCGATTTCATCATTTGAGAGGAATATAAGCTACTCGTAGATGCATTAAACTTTATCGATCAATTTGTATTACTTCGGTTAGTGGAATTCGAATTCATCAATTATATATTTTTCGTAATCCTTGAATTATTTCCTTCAAAATAAAAGAAAAATTAGCCACGCTCGAGAATTTCGAAGCAACTTTTTTTTACAACTTTGTAGCCCTCTCCCTACTTTACGTCACTCCCAAATTGTCAGATTACTGGAATATACACGATTTAGCATGTAACTAACTCACTTTACCTTAATCTGACGTACTTGAGAATTTCCGATGATCAATTTTTTTTTACTAATCTGATCCTTTAACCTAGACGGGCGGCCATATATATGGCGCTCATATTTGGTGAAAGTACGTAACCGAGTACGCTTGAGAAATCTCGAAAGTCCCCTCTTCGGCCCCCGTATTATATATAGAATTCAACATGAAATTAAAAAAAACTATTAGTTATTTTATATAAAAAAACTACAAGCGCGAGTCGGATAAAGGACTCACCCATAAAGTTATTATGATTATTACAAATGTGTAGTTTTCCTGAACTATTATTACCTGTAGATACTAGCTGCCACATTTCCTAATTCTAGGTCAGCCGGAAGTATCCTATTAATTGTGATTTCCTTCGTAGTGTCGAAATACGCGTTTTTTGTGATATTAACAGCAATATCTTTTCCTGAGATAAAGGCACTTAACAGACAGACAGATATACGAACGGACAACAACGTGATCTTTCCTTAATAGGTATGGAACTCTAAAAAGGCAGATAACAAAGTAATTTGTCACGGAATACTATTTTTTTATTTTCAACTATATAAATATTTCAATAAAGTGAATTGAACGGTTCTATGAAAAGAGAATATCACTAATTATTCTAAGTTATATCTCTTATCACTATACCTAATCTAATGCCTATAGTTAAGTCGTGAATTTATGTTGAACTGCATAAATCCGGATTTAGCCGCTTCGAGCCGGATTTCGACCAAAACCGGCGCACAGCCAATCAGTGAGCTTACCCTAGTTAGGTGGATTTGCATTTTAATATAACAATGTTTTGTAATTTCTTTGTTGATTACAATTATATCATATATTAATATTATATAATCATTATGCGTTCCTTGCGCCGTATGGGAGAAAAAAAGTAATGGCAAAACATTTGTTTGCCGAATATAATCCAAAAGTACCGGCTATTTAAAAATATTTAAAAATACCAAGATTCAATTATACTCGACCTAATATTTGATAGTTAGCCATGCGTAGATTGACAAAACAAATTATTTTTTAATGCTGAGAATAAATAAAATATTAAATTAAATTATCTTTTAAAAATTATATTGTATTTTAGCTTTATTTTGATAACCATATTAGGTAAAGTGTGCAAAAAACTGTAATCCGCCTTTTTATTGTAGCGGCCATTTTGGATTATCAATATAGATTATATTATATTTATTTTCATTGCATCATAACTGAGTTGTAATATTATACAAATTTCCGCTCATTGGAATACTGGGAATTCGGTCAAATTCTAAGAGCTTCTCGGTCAGAGCTTCTAACATGTCATACATTAACAACAAAAATGAAGAAACTAGTAAAATTATATTTGTAATATAATTTGTGGATACCATCAGTTGGGTATTCGACACTGATCTTCACTTAAGAAAATATTTAAATTATGATAAACAATGCCTCTAGAATTAGTCAAAAAGTAGGGAACGGAGTGTCTTAACACTAGATTCCCTCTGCCTACCCTGCTGTGTGTGGGATACAGCGTGAAGCTGATTTTTTTTTAATTTTATTTCCTAAATATAAATTAACGATTCAAAAATTTAAAAAAATATAAAAAATTATCCTTTTTCATACTTCTCTAGAAAAAAAATAATTATTCAATTATTTTGATTAATTATTCAATTGATTTTCTTTGCTTTTTTAAAAATGCTAAAGAACAAAGTGACACAATTATATATATAAACATAACGTAATAAAATGTTAACCACTCTGTTTTTACAACAAAAAAAAAATTACAAATTTTCGATATGAAATATTTTATTTCATCTCATTTAAAGTACATTTGCATGACGAAAATTTCCAATTTCATATCCATCAGGAAACTTATAACTCATTTACGAGGTTGTTTAAAATCAAATTATTGAATTTATGTTCGTTTTCGTTCATGACCTGGTTGAGATTAATAATATATTTCATAATATTTACCAAATTATACTTTTTTTACCTTCATGCTGTATCCCGCATATAGAAGGGAAGGCAGAGGGAACTTAGTTTTAAGACACTCTGTACTCCATGCATCGCCAAATTTAAGTATAGTTCCACAATATAATTATTCTCCGTTCATAAAAATTGTATATCTGATTGCAACTCAGAAGAAGGAATTATTTCCATATCCTCCCTCAGGTATAGGATAAAATGCGGCGTTGAGTTCTGCAACTCAACACGCAATGTCTCGAAACTACGGGAAAAGCGTGAAGCTGCTTTTTTTATATTCATTATTTAAGTTGGTAAATGCGGTTGAACATACTACCTAAAAGAAGGAACACTCAAATTCGTATTTTATTTTTTTTTGAGGAATAAAATTCTTTAAAACATAATTTTCTTTGTCTCTTCACAAAATAACAAAAAAACGTGTCTAATTTTTTTCAAGTGTCTACTTTTAAAGTAGTTTTAAATAAAAACAAGGCATTTTTTGCTTTGTGATTCATTTTTAATGAACTGTATTAATGAAAGGAAAGGATAGAGACTAACCAAGTTCGTTAGCGCATAGGACGTTTGAAGTATACTAGAATTACAAGATGTCGTAGTCACCAAATTAATTTTCCATTTTAAAGCACAGCAAAATGCGTTTTGATAGTGTGACTAATGTAATGAAATATAATATATAATAGATAAACGTGATGAGGCCAGCCGTGGCTCAGAGGCACAAGCGTGCGACTATGAACGCGACGTGCTGTGGGTTTTTCACTCTAGGAAAATGAAATATTAAATATTTTCATTTTCTTGCTCTGGTACCGAGGCAAACCGTGGTATTGAGTTTCGCCACTCAACTTGTTATACCTTCACCGGAAATTTGGGAATCTTAATGAGAGCGGAGTATTTAACACTAGTTTCCCAGGTTTATCCTCAGTTGCTATATACGACATATAATGTGAAGTTAAAAAATGTATATTTTATTTTAAAGTCATTCGGATGAGTGAAACAAAACGATGATACTGTACTAATTGGATTCACCTCTCTGAAAAGAAATTGTAAAAATATAGGTCTAATAAAATTAAATAAAAATGTTAAATATTTCATTCATCCAGTGGGAATCGAATCCACAATCGACGCATTTACTGGTATGAAAAGACAAAAGACGATCTTCGATAACATTACCTCGTTCTTATAGTCATATTTCTAATAATAATTTAAATAAAAACGAATTATAGGGAACGGTGCTACTTATCAGAGTATCATATTTACTTACATATAAAAATATTATTTATCTATTACTTTCCTTCTTATTATATTTATATCCTAAAACATGATTTGAACAAGCTACCTTCACCAAATAAATAAAAGCAACCTATCCTATACAAATATACGAGATTTCTACATTTTTGTATTTTGCTGAAATTCGTAGTATTGAAAATGTGCACTCACTATCTATTACGTTTTAACCGAGATACCTCTGTGACAGACAGATGGACTGACGGGAAGTTTAGTAACGTCGTCCTCGCATTTTGGGTTGTGGGGTTTTAATTATTGGAACACCTAAAGCAATATAGGTAAATATTGTGTTTTGAATGCGACTATAAACGTGCAACGGTTGTGGGTTCGAATCCTACTTGGAGCAATGATTATTTTTTATCAGCTTTATCCCGAATGGAGCAGGGTAGGCAGAGCAAGCGTAGTGTGAAGACACTCCGCTCGATACTTTCTACCGAATTCTGAAAGTATTGTGTGTTGAATAGCTCTAAGCCGCGCTTTTTCTCGATACCAGAGCGAAGAAATGAAAATATTAAATAGTATTATAGGTAGTAAAAACATTTTAATTAGCGAGACACGAACCCGCGTCTTAGATATCCCTGAAAACCATCCTCTCAGTCGGCTAACTGTTACGTTGTTTTTTAACGTTTTCTAAAGCACGGCGTTAAGTTACGCAACTCAACACGAAATATCTTGAAAATTGGTCGATGACTGGAGTAGAAAATGTATTGGTTTCCCTTAGCCTGTCCTAATATATGCGAAAATCTAAGCAAAATGAGAGAAGCTAATCAAAATCATTTTCTCATTTCTTAGTAGAAAATAACACTTTAAAAAATATTAAAATACACATGATAGTAATAAAACAAAAAAATTTTAGCTATAAAATATCAATTTCAAAGTAAAATATGCAGCAAAGACGTGGCTACACCGTTCATAAATCTAGAGCTTACTTCCTACCAGATTTGTCGTAATCGCCTTACAAAATGTATGTACAATGTATGGAGGCAAATATTCTGGACACTGGCATAAACAAATGAGTAAGGCTTGGATTTAAATACTATTCGTATTTGAACTTGTTCGAACAGGTTAGTGTAGGTAAATTTTTTATTCAGCTTCACTTAACGTAGCAGGGTAGGAAGACTCTGTAATAATAATACACTCCGTTCCCCACTTTCCGCCCAATTCTAGAGGTATTGCGTGTCGAGTGGCGGAACTCAACACCGCGTTTTGTTTGGACTCCAGAGCGAAGAAATGGAAGTATAAATTTAAATAAATATTTCATTTCTTCGAGTGGGCATCGACACCACAACCAGTCGCCTCTACAGTCATATCTTATGCCGCTGCGCCACGACTAATCTCAACTCGGAAAAGTGAATGACCTATATTTTCAAGCTCTGGAAGACAAAATGCGGCGTTGAGTTTCACAACTCAATATACAACGTCTCGAACTTGGGTACAAAAAAAAACAAAGAAAAACATCATACTAAACATTAGATTTTCTCTGGTTCTGAGAGAAAGCATGAAGCTTAAAAAATACAATGCATTCCCTTTTTACGAATCAGAAAACTATTTGGATGATTGCTGCCCTCACACAATAAGTTGATCTTTTTCCTAATTCCGAATACAAGCGATCGCGTGCTTAGCACAATTTTATTATTTTTCTTTAGTAAATGGATATTTAATAAAATTTTAACCGTTGATAATATAAGGCGGTCTTGGCGCAACGGAGCAACGTCTGATTGCAGACACAACTGTTGTGGGTTCGATTTCCACTGGGGAGAATGAATTATTGTCATTTCCTCTTAAGTTCTGGTAGCAAGACAGAACGCAGCGTTAAGTTCCACCATTCAATATACATTGAGCGAAAATTTGATGGTGCGTGAGAAACGGAGTGTCTTAACAATAGGTTGCCTCTACCTAACTCAATTCTAATAGTATATTTAAAAAAGACCAGTCGTGCCGCAGAGGCACAGAGTGTGACTGTACACGCGACTGATTGTGGGTTCGATACTCACTCCAGGAAATTAAATATTTATTTATATTTATATTTCCATTTCTTCGCTCTGATGTCAAGGCAAAGCGCCGCGTTAAGTTTCGCCACGCAACACGCAATGCCTCCAGAATTAGGTGGAAAGTGGGGAACAGAGTGTCTTAACACTAGGTTCCCTCTGCCTTCCCTGCTATGTTCGGGATACAGCGTGAAGCAGCGTAATAGTAAATGAATCTATATAAATGTAAATTACTAAAGTAACTAATTATTCTATACAAAAGCCTACAAAATATGAATTCAAAGCAATACGATCACATTTGCCTAACACCAGATAAATCCCAGCACATTGCGAACTAATCAGCGTCTCTCCTGTATGTATTTAGTTTCTGTTTTGCATTTTAAATTGAAGGAAATTGATTAAATACGATGTACCGAGGAAATTTCTACATACTACACTTATTTATAAGTAAATATACATACAATTTTCTTAATGAAGCCGTTGTGTCGTAGTTCGTAGAATATATATGACTTGGGGCAAGTTGTGGGTTTATAATCTGGAGAATATATTATATAGCTCATATAAAAAGATATAGCCTTTTTCGCTTCCCGTTCCCAACTTTCAGCCGAAATCTCGAGGCATATTACTTGTCGAGTGGCGGAATTCAACGCCGCGCTATGCCTCGTTACCAGAGGAAGTAAATAGATCAAATCAGTTTCACGATGTATCCCGCGCACTTCAGGGTAGGTAGAGGGAACCTAGTGTTAAGACACTCCTCTCCCCACTTTCTGCCGAATTCTGGAGGCATTGCGTGTTGAGTGGCAGAACTCAACCAGAGGAAGTAAAATATAAATATTAAATATCTTATTTCTTCGAATGAAAAATCGAAACCACAACCGTCGCGTTTAAAGTCGCAAGCTTCAGCTCCTACGCCACTACTGGCCTCGATTCACATAACTTATAGGTACATATATAACCTAATATTAAAGTCAAACATTAGTTACAGTCCAACCATGACTTACAAGATTATCTTCCAAATAGGTCACTACTCACAAAGCATATGTCAAGATAAACACAAACCCCTGGATTGCACCTGAGATTGCATTTGTTACTGATATTACACGTAAGACCGACTGGCTTGCCTTAAATCTAGCACGAGGTAATATAGGTGTAGAACGGAGTGTTTTAACACTAGGTTTAAAACTCTAGACCTAGACAAAGAAAGTAGTATTAAGACACTAGTGCCGTTCGTTATTTCTTTATCTTGCTATCCCAAAATAAATAAAATATAACCCAACAAACACCACCTCAAAAAAAAGTATATTTTTTTTATTTTATGTATCTTTAAGCATTTGCTCAAGCAATAAAACTTGATCAAAAAAAGATGCAAACTATTACGGAAGATTTATAACAGATGGACGGACAGCATTCTCCATTTTACCTTTTACGCAAGGAACACTATTAAAGAAAAAAACTTCATTAAAAAATGTATATTAATAAAAAAAATATATATCATCAAAAGGCAAAGATACTATTGTTGATTAACTACATATGTCATTTTGATTTCGATTTAAATATCATGTAAGTTGCGGCGGCGTTGAATTCCGTCACTCAATACGCCTCCAGAATTCGCCTGAAAGTGGAAAACGAAATTGTCTTAATGAGAGCGGGTGTCTTAACAATAGGTTCCTTTAGCCTAACCTGCTATGTGCGAGATACAGCGTGAAGCTGGAAAAAAAAACACAAATGATACTATCGATGTGACTTCCTCTAAAAGTGTTAAATTAAGCATTCTCCGTACTATCTTCTTATAACAAATTAGGTAATAAAAAGCACAATCTTCTGTTTCCTTTCATCAAGAACTTTAACCAAATGCTGTCAACAACACTTCTTAAGTTTACTAAGTGTTTTGCTCTGAATTTACAAAATATAATATCTTTTGAACTATAAAATTAAAATTTAGTTCGAATAACAAAGGTTTTGTAGCTGAACGTGGATAAGAAGGTGGTCAGATGGAATTTAATGTTAAGACATTCCTTTCCTCACTTTCGCCTGAAGAAATTTTGCGTATCAAGTGAAATGGTCGAGCTGAAGAGACGAGATAAGAAAATGAAGAATAAATATATAACTTTATTCATCATTAATTTGAAATTTAAAATAAGTATATAGGTTGCAAAACATAATATTTTATTAATATTTTTTTTTAGTATCACAGAAATATTAGGGTAGACAGAGGGAGCCTTTGAACCTGTGTTGAGACAATAAACAATTATGTAATATTGAATTTGTTTCGTTATATAATTATATTTTTAAAACTGTTTCATTTTATTTGTCGTAATTTTCAAATTTTAAATATTTAAGTTGATTTCTTTTACCACCAAAGCAAAAACATATTATACAATAATTAATTTACGTGATACAGCTTCGGACTGTAAACGCAATGGTTGTGGATGATATTTCCATTCAGGGTAACAAATTCTTTTCGTTTCTTCACTCTGGTATTAAGACAAGCGATGGAGCTCGGTGTCGAGCTCCACCGTTTGATGTCTTCAAAGTCAATGTCTTGAAAATCAGTTATTGCATGGCAAACGGAGTATCTCAGCATAGGTTTCTCCTGAATAGCATACTATATGACGAATGCGTGAGACCAAGAAGAAGACATCAACGTTACGTTATTGGACAGGATCATTCTAATATGTTTATTTAATTGGTTTGTTTGCTAGAGATTGGTTTGTTTCTCACAGACAGTCAGATTTGAAGAATTGACGCCATCGCAGCGCAGTGGAATATTGTTTAATTGTAAGCGCGTAGGTAGTGAACTCGGCCCCCATTATGGGAAAAAAAATGTTTTAATTGTTTTCATTTGCTTAGGAGCGTTAAAACGTGGCGTGGACTTCGCAAGTTGACAAGTAAGATTGTAAATTTTGGCTGAAAGTGGAAAACGGAGTGTCTTGACCCTAACATACACTAATAAATATATCAGATGTATATAAAAAAACGTAAAGTTTACGTAAGTCCAAAAAAAATAAAGAGGCCGTCGTGGCACAAAAGGCACAAGGGTGTGACTGAAACTCGACGATTGTGGCTTCGATCCCCACTCGAGAGAAAGAATTATTATTTCTATATATTTTCATTTCTTCGCTCTGGCACCATGGCAAAATCGCGGCGTTGAGTTCCACCACTCAACACGCAATGCCTCGAAAATTTCGGGGGAAAGTGTCTTATCACTATGTTCCCTCTGCCCACCTGATGTGTGCGGGATACAGCGTGAAGCTGATACCAAAAATATACCAACTATATATTAAAAAAAAAGTTTAAGTAAGTCCAAAAAAAATATATAAAAAACAAAAATCTCCATCATAAAGTAAATATGATATTAAAAACGTGGTCTCTTTTATCTTATTAATGTTGCATATTCATGCATACTCTGCACAATGTCACCGCCGCCGCTGTCGCTGTCGTGATATATACATAATTAATAAGGCGTGTAAGTTTTTGGGGCACCGAGGCTGGTCTATTTTGAAATTAAAATATACTAAAACTACAGTGATACAGTGGTACAAATTTCTTATTTTATTCGTTATGGTCGTGGGTTTAGATTTAAGAATAGGTTTCTTGTGTTTCATTCACCAGTATCTTCTAGTTGCATCTCGTATAATTGCATATATGCTATATTCTAAAAGCAGTGGTAACTTAGCCTAACCAATCTGTCCTGCCTATTCTAGAGGCAGTGGAGCTTGGTGTTGAGGTTAATACGTTCACCATTTATCGTCCAATTTTCCCGTTGACCTATAATCACGAAATTAATATGGAAGTCTCGGTGGGCCAGGCCGACTCGCACTCGCAGGTCAGTCGTAGCGCAGGGGCACAAAGTCCCCATTGGAGGAAAAGAAATATTTATTTAAATTTATATTTCCATTTATTCGCTATGGTGTCGAGGCAGAGCGCGGCGTTGAGTTCCACCGCTCAATACGTAATGCCTTCAGAATTCGGCGGAAAGTAGGAAACGGAGTGTCTTAACACTAGGTTCCCTCTACCTACTCTGCTGTGTGCGGGATACAGCGTGACCCTGATAGCTTAACATAACTTCACGTTTTATCCCTAGCGGAGTAGTTAGAGAGAACGGAGCGTCGAACGCTATACGTCTCTACATACCTTTTTCACCTCGTCCACTGTCATCAATTTCTTCACACATGCCCTCCGGGGGGTCCTCATGCTTTTTACGTGACCTTCCTCCAGTATCTTTGATACTATGTTATCGAAGGTCAACCGAGGTCTCCCCTTACCTCTCTTACCATTCACTTTTCCATCATAAATCTTTTTTGCCATTCTTCATCACTCATTCGACTTCATTCGAAGTGCCCAAATCAGCTGGGTACGTTCTTCGTCATTCTCACCGTAACATCCTCGCTGGTACCTGCCATTCTGTGTATCTCTTCATTGCGGATTGAATAAGCTAAGGTATTCATCTTTCTTCTATTTTTCTTTTGTAATACCCACGTTTCGCGTTTCCGTGTAACAGCGTCGGTACCAACGCTGCATTGTGTAACGCGCAGCTGTACTGAAGTTTAGCCATCTCATTAATGCAGCTAAGGCTCCGTTAACCCTGTTACCGGTAGCAATACGCCTTTCCACATTCATCTCGAATCTTCCATCTTTACTGAACATACTTCCCAAATATACCATTTCATTCACTTATTCTAATATCTTACCATTTACACTGATCTTGCATTACATCCTTTCCTCATCTGTTTCAAAAACGAGAACCTTTGTCTTATTGATTTTATTTAATAAAAGTTGTATATATATATTCATTTGAATAAACCGGCAAAATTTGTATATGTACACATATTTAATTCACTTCTTGCATCGCCTGCCGACAAGAGTCCCTATTTTAGATGAAGATAGACAAAGAGCTTATTATAACGTTGTGGAGCAGAAGCACAAGGAACCTGCGACTGTAAACACGACGGTTGTAGTCTCTAGTCCCACCTGGTGGAATGAAATATCTAATATTTTTTCCCAGAACTCAACGGAGAGTGCGGAATATAATTACATAGATCATTAGTATTTACTGCCAAAAAATATAAATACAAACAAAACTCACATTAACAAATTTACATTATATGAGAATACCTAAATAAACATCAACTAATTCGATTTTCCCAATCTCTCATCATGTACAAGTATAACCCAGCACATTACGAATGCTGTCAGTCTTGGCTACATCAGCTTGCATATTTATGAGGCGTCCGTAGTAATGAAGGCAGTGCTAATGAAAGCAGATACGTCTTGAATTTGGCCGTATTATTTATTCTGTTGTTGGTTCTTGAATTGTAGTGGTAGTGGGTTTGAGTGTTTCTTTTTCTTAAGAAGATTTGACTACGTCTAACTGTAAATGCGATGGTTGTAGATTTAATCCTGACTCGATAGAATAAATTTGCCAAGTGTAGGTTTAACGGAGCCCCTTTAAAATGCTTCCACTGTAACTAGAGTATATAAGAATTATTTTGCGTCATGATGATCTACAAAAAAAACATGAGGTAGTCGTGACATGGTGGTTGTAGTAGCATAGCTTTTGACTATAATTGCGTTTCCGTCATTCAATACGTAAATAAAAATAAATTAAATAAATCAGCTTCATCCCGCACACAGCAGGGTAGGCAGAGGGAACCTAGTGTTAAGACACTCCGTTCCCCACTTTCTGCCGAATTCTGGAGGCATTGCGTGTTGAGTGGCAGAACTCAACGCCGCGCTTAACCTCGACACCAGAGCGAAGAAATGGAAATATAAATTTAAGTAAATATTTCATCTCCTCGAGTGGGGATCGAACCCACAACCAGTCGGTTTTACAGTCACACCTCGTACCGCTGCGCCACGACTGGTCTCATAGTAGACTTGCCTCGTAGTGTAACGAAAATTGAACGGAAAGCTACCAAGCAATTTCTTAACTTTCTGCCTACACTTTAATATACGAGATACGGCGTGCAGCTGAAAAAATATATGCAATATATGGAATTCGGGCAAAAAGCTAAAAAATATCAAATCATCTATTTTTAAAAATAATTTAACTTAATAGTTAACTTTTCAAACTGAAACTGAAACAAACAATGATATCTCTAAATATAATATCCAAGAAATAAATAACGATTCTTCTATTTTAGCCATTTCCTAAGAAATTAATGCACTCGATTCTAACAATTTGTTATCTGGATCGGAATTTGTTCCATTTTATAACTATTAATAAAGTGTAGCTTTGTTAATCATATTCTTGTGTAATAGAAATCTTTTAGTAACATTTTAGGTACAAAGTTCATATTTTTTTTCCATTTTTTTACGAATAACCCATTGCAATGTAGGCAGTGTCAAGAAACTCGATTGTATATTTTCAGCGTAAATTCCAAATATTCCGTGTTGAGCGGCGGAATTCAAAGCTGTGATTTTTGTTTATTTCCACTCGGTTAAAATTAAAATAATCCTTTTTTTTCATTTCATGTGGTTTTAACATAGAATTACTTGGAAGTCACATTCGAAGTAATTCAAATTTGAAAACAAATGTCAAACCACTCCGCTCTTCACTTTTAATCATAAACATACTCTATTTCAGAGGATGTCACGGTAAGAATGAAGAAGAACGTGCTCAACTGGTTTGGGCACGTCAAACGAATGAGTGATGAAAGAATGGCAAAAAAGATTTATGATGAAAAAGTGAGCGGTAAGAGAGGTAGGGGGAGACCTCGGTTGACCTTCGAAAACACAGTATCGAAGATACTGGAGGAAGGTCACGTACAAAGCATGAGGACCCCCAGGAGGGCATATATGAAGAGGTTGATGACAGTGGACGAGGCGAAAGAGGTATGTAGAGACCGTAGCGTTTGGCGCTCCGTTCTCTCTGACTACCCCGCTAGGGATAAAGCATGAAGTTAGTAGTAGTAGCACATACTCTATTTTAAGATTTATATACCGATTCCATTTGAATCCACAACCCCCACATTAATTCAAATACATTCTATGATTAATATTCCTTAACATTGAAAAGAAAAGCAGCTGTTTATAAAATGTATTTATTTAATACAAATATAAACAAGCTTCTACGCATTGGAAGACCAGAAATAATAGAATGGGGATTTCCCTAATCTCATCGGCCTCGTATATATTCTCGATATAAATTAGTATCGGCTATTTATAGTGTGAATCACAATTGTTTGTGCTTTTAACTGATTACTATACGTCACTCCGCCCCACAATTTTCGAATATGGAAACAAGGCAAGGCGCGGCGTCCAGTTCCGCCACTTAACAAACAATACCTTCAGAATTCAGCGGAAAGTAGGGAACGGAAATGTCTTAATGGGAACGGATTTTCTTAACACTTGGTTCCAGGATTCCCTCTACCTATCCTGCTAAAAAAAACAATCTCAGCCCATTCTCTCTCAATTCCTAGCCAACCTCTGTTCTAAAAGCACCACGATTGCCTTTTTACTTGTTTTGAATTGAATTTTCCAATCAACATACACTCATAACTACAAATAACGTACGTAGGAAATATCGTATTGCGACTAATAAGAATAAAGCACGGCATTAAGTTCCGCCACTCAACCGAAAATATGGCAGGAAGGTGCATAATGGAGTGTTAAAAAACTACGCCCCGTTTTTGCCTACCCCCTACACACAGCGTACAGTATGAAACCGCAATTGTTATTAGTGTTCAAATTTCAAAACACTAGACTTCTTCGATTTACTAGAAAAAAAACAAAGAGTAACTAACAGAAGATCAAAACGTAAGACCAACTGCTCCTTCCTCCCAAACCCAATTGACATTAATAACTAGAACACAATTACTAACTAAAATTCATTAAGAGATGGGGGCGTTCACATAAATATTTAGCAGTGTAATACATTAGAAGGCAGAAGCTATACGTGAATTATGTATTACGGTTTGGTGCAAGCCAAACGCGGTTAGCCTAATGTTATTACATTACCTTCCTTAAGTAATGAGTAGGATGTCGATTTTATACCTGTTTCGTATCGGGCGTAGGATTTTAGATGTTTATGTACATACATTTTTTTTTTCACTTCACGCTGTATCCCGCTTACAAACAGCTGGGTAGGCAGAGGAAATGCCGCCGAATTCTGAAGGCATTGCGTGCTTAGTGGCGGAACTCAGCATCGCGCTTTGGCTCGACACCAAAGCGGAGAAGAGAAAATATAAATTTAAGTAAATATTTCATTTTCTCGAGTGGAGATCGAACCCACAACCAGTCGCGCTTACATTCACATAGTGAAATATTTGATTTGCTAACACACATATTAGACCCTTCCTGCATATAGTAAAGTATGCAGAAAAGAACCTAATGTTAAGAGATTGCGTTGACCATTTTTCACGCAGTTTTTAGGACATTGCGTGGCGGAAGTCTTCTTATCTGAGCGACGACATAAAAAAAAATATTACTTTTAATAGCAATCGTGGCCACAAAGCCACGTTTAAAGTACATGGTTTACGGTGTACCACCGTGCCGCTATGTATAAATATGTATTTATAATTTAAATAAAAAAAAATCTTAACAATAAACTTTTCGATCGAAAAACAGAATTAATTAAAGGTAACACATTAGACAATCTTATAATAATTATTTATTTAATAGATAAATAATTATCTAGTTAATATCGGAAAATATATTATGTTTGTACTTATCTTTTTTGTAAAAAATATTGAGATCTGCTTATTTTTCGTACGATATGTCTGACATTTAGATACCTTGAACCTTCCATTTCTCACTATCCGTACATTTTGTTAAATTGTGTACAGTATGTAAACAGGATAAGTTTCGTAGCGGAACTCTAGGCCGTGCTTGTTACCCGAGCGAAAAAGAAAAACAAAAGTTCATTCTTCCGAGAAGGAACCCAACTCATAACCGTCGCGTTTACAGTCAATATATATACTTTAATATAAAATTTTCTTACTTTTCTATTTCAAAATATATAAAAAAAACTATTTTGTTTTATATTCCAACAAACTCGCTTTTCTCTTATGACTTAAGTTATATCTTTACTGGTGTGTTCTGTATCGAATTGACTTTTACATACCATGAATAACGTGCACGAGGAACCTAGTAAATAAACCAGATTCGTTAGATATTGATTAGAGCTACTTCATCGATAGTACTTCAATAGCTTATACTAGTTAGTAGTACTTATGTAGAATATCTTTTATATAGGAAATTTATACGGTTTTAGAAGATAAAATAGTATTATTTATTATTCCATTTGCTTTGTTGCTTCAGGCTTTTAAATTATATAATTAAATTACTTAATGTTTTTTGTTTATTTTATTATTTTCCTGTGTTAAAAAAAATAAACAAATAAATACACAGAGGCACAAGCATGCTACTGTAAATGTGGTTGTTAGGATTCGATTCCCACTCGGAGGAATGAAATATTTAATATTTTAATTTCGTTGTTTTGGTAATGAGGCAAAGCGGGATCTGACACTCAACACGCAATGTTTCAAATATTCAGCGGAAAATGGGAAACGGAAGTATCTTAATGGGAAGCGGACAGTCTTAATATTATGTTCCCAGGTTCCCTCTGCCTACCCTGCTACGTACAGCATCCAGTGTAAATGTAAAAAGAAAAAATTTATACTGTTTCATAAGTTATAAATGTCCATTGTCATAACTCCACCCAACCGAAGAAAGGTTAGAAGTCTCATTAAAGTAATAATTTGTCTTTCTGCGTCTCTATATTTTTGTTGGGTATGAAATATTAGACGTCGCCGCAAATTTGCTTGCGTGGATTTGGAGATGTAAAACAAAAAATCCTGTATTTACCCGTTCCCGTTACAATTTAGAGAAATCCTTCCATATTACTCCTCTACACTCCCTAATCTACCTAAATGGTAAATAAGAACTTTCTATACCCAATCCAATAGTTTTGAATGTGCGCTGTCTGTCAGGCACTCAGTAAAGGAAGAGTTTTATATAATACATTTAAATCTAGTTTGTCTAATTATCACGATTTATCCGGCACATAACAGGGTAGGCAGAGGGAACCTGAGAAAGTTATGTTAAGACACTCCGCTCCATTAAGACACTCCATTGCCCATTTTCAGCGGAATCCTGAAGGCATAGCGTGCTGAATGGCTGATATTCCATTTCCTCGAGTGGAAATCGAATCCACAACTTCTCGCGTCCACAGTCTCACGTTTTCGCCACTGCGCAACCACCGACCTCGGCATTAAACTAATCCATATATACATATCTTAAAGTAAAAAAAACTTTGAAAATATACTAACAAAAACACAATTTAACCCGCAAACGACATATAAAACAAACATTATAAGCTCTCACAGTGACGAGGGTGCGACGTAATGTCACTAGGATTATTATAGACTTGTATTGGGGGTTACATTAATATATGGCTTCTACAGATTTTCTGCAGCTTCTCTTCATATTATATAACATACTAGCTGTTAATAGCGGCTTTGTCCGTGGTCAATAATTGGAAATAGTTGAGAGTAACATATGACTACGTATAGTAATATAAGGTGTATATGAATATAATGAAAGTCTTCAGTGGAAAGTGAGGAACGGAGTGTCTTAACACTAGCCTCTCGTCTACCTATCCTGCTGGTTACAGTGTGAACCTTAATATAACGAAGCGTTTTACCTAAGCCAACATTACATATAATTTTTTTTTGTAAAATAATAAAACAAAAATCTATTATGTTTAGAGTCACTTATTTTATGCTAGTATTCCGCCTGTCGTTTGTTTCGTTCAACACTGCTGTATTTGCATTTTTTTATTAATATTGCAAGAAAAAATAAATGTTATAAGCAATCTTTCCGCATATATTGACATTATTTAACCGACTATCAAAGTCGTGTCAACGCGTAAACGTAAACTGACCCACATTACAACTAAAGACAAAATAGTATTTTTTTAAAAAATTGCTCATCTGTTGCAATAATGACGTAATTACACTTCTTTTGAAAACGTGGCATTTTTTTATCTTCACGCTATATCCCGCATGTAGTAGGCAGACGGAGCCTAGTGCTAAAACACTTAGCTCCCCACTTTCACCTGAATTCTGGAGGCATTACGTATTGAGTGGTAGAACTAAACGCCGCTCTTTTGCCTCGACACCAGTCTCATTTTCTCTCATTTTATTTCGTCGAGTAGAAATCGAACCCACATCCGTCACGATTACAGTCAAACACAATGGCACCACACCACATTGACTTCTATTTTAAAATTAGAATTCTAATGGCACTTCTTTATTCTATTATTGGTGTCAGAAAAGAGGAATCGCTACTTCATCGATCTTAGGCTGAAGTCATCTCAAATTGTTGGAGGCGTGATTCAATCCGAGAAGATGCTTTAAATTTCGTTTCGCTGATCTTATACGTAATAGTTCGGGATAAGCTTGCCCGATAGATAACTGGAGTTTTTAAGTGAAATGAAACCTTAATGCAATGTTATAAAGCTGAAAATTAAAAATGAGAAAACAATTTTTATTGAATTGAAACGTTTTTGTTTACTACGAAGAATTCTTTTAAAATGGTCTATAAAAGTTTTGTAACTTTTTTCTTTTCTTAATTTTATCAATATTGAATATTAATTTTATTGTGAACTAGTTACCGCCTGCAGCTTTTTATGCTTGTTCTTAGTACGTTAAATGTAAAGTGCTTTTTTTTGTTCCTATACTAATTTGAGAAAGCCTCTCTTAGTAATGCTCTACACTCCCTAACCTATGTACATAACAAAATTAAACTAACTGACTGACTGACTAACTAACTAACTCACTAAATTACTAGCTCACTAGCTCACTAACTCACTAACTCACTAACTAACTAACTAATTAACTAACCAACTAACTAAGTAACTAACTAACTAACTCACTCATTCACTTACTCATTCACTCACTCGCTCGCTCACTTTCTAAATACAATAGTTTCGTCTGTGCACTTTCAGGAAATTAAGTTATCTCTATAACCTAGGAAACTAGGAACTAGGGAACCTAGTAACGTAGTGTTAAGACAATCTAAAGCCATGAAGACACTGTCACTGCCCCGAAATCTGGAGATATTTCGTGTTTAGTAACGGAACTCTACGCCGCGTTTTGCCTTGTTACCAGAAGTTCTGCCACTCAACACACAATACCCCAAGAGTTTGGCGGAATGTGGAGAGTGTTTAACACTAAGTTTCCAGGTGAAAAAAAAACAAACATTTGTCAATCGACCATCTGCAATGACGTCAAACATAATCTTCAATATACAAAATGTATAAAAGCAGATAGCAAATAAAAAAGTTAAAGTCGAAGCATAAAATATAAAGCCCATTACAAGGTTCTCAGTGGAACTTTATACTTGTTTATGGGATTAAATTTACAAGCAAAGCTCTTCGGCTAACGTTAAAAAGTTAACTATGTGTTTACTTTGGCTTTGAATTTTGTCTACTTTTATGAACGGTATGTCATTGAGTGATCAAATTATCAAAGGACAACGTGTAAACTGGTTATCCGGTACTATAAAAAGCTTATTCGTCGTGGCACAGGGGTACAAGGGTGTGAGTGTAATACGATGGTTGTGAGTTTGATACCCACTCGACGGAATGAATTATTATTTATTAATATTTTAATTTTTTCGCTCCGCCACTTAACACGCAGGGCTCGTAACATTGGGCGGAAAGTGGCGTTGTAGGAGTATTTTGACACAGGTTCCCTCGACCTACCTTGCTGTGTGCAGGGTACAGCGTGAAGCTGATTTTATTTATTTGAATTGTAAACGGTATATCATTGAGTGATCGATTTTTGAACAATTCTTTTTGTGTTCGTCGATTAGTTAGTCTATTTGTCGAGTAAGGAAGGCTACACAATATATACATTCTCCGATGTGCCTTCTTCACAGTGTAGTACAGCTTTTACTTACTTCCATTTGATTACTAAAAGTATGGCACTTTATTATTTGAGGCCAATCGTGGCGCAGCGGCACGAGGTGTGACTGNTTTTTTTATTTATTATTTCAAGGTACATCTAAATTCTTATATTCTTACCATTCTTATATTTTTAATTATAATTAGGGCTGTCGTGGCGCAGCGGTGCTGTGTCTGATTGTAAATGTGAGTTCTCTCTCTAACTCGAAAATAAGAGAGAAAACTGGAGAACACAGCACTAGAACCTAGTGTCTATATAGTCAATACTAATTCCAGAATTGTATGTCAACGGGAAGTACAACTTATAAAAGTTAACAAATTTATGTTTGCATATGGACTCATTTTGTATGAAATGAATTATTTGAGTTTGTAATTATTTTTTTTCTATGAAACACAATTAAATTTTCACTTTTATATTTTTTTCTTTCATTTATATTGTTAGTTCAGATACCTCCACACGTACTCGAAATAAATGGTCTTAACAGATGGACAGACAATCATAAAGTGATTTTATGAGGAGTATTTTCTTTTAAATATACAAAACATAAAAAAATAAAAAATATATGTTATACCGATTTACTTTCACATTTTTACAAAATAAAAACACCGCTCATTTCTAGTTTGTTTCCCTAATATCGGAGGATTCTCTGAGAAATGGTTTAGAGATAGCGACGTCACATCTTAACTCTAAGTAATATATCATCCGAGCTTACCAGCAACTTTCAACGGGAAAAAATTGCGATAAGCTTTTACCGTTGGTAACTGATGGTGGTTTTTAATTATGATATATATTTTAAAATTGTTTGTGTGGATGTTTTGTTTAGATAATTGATTACAGTCAAATAGTAATGTATATTTTTCAATTGGAAATGACGTGGTTTAATATTAGAATTTAATGGATTAGGTAAATTGAATCGCCGTCGTGGTGGCGCAGCGGCACAGCGTCTAAGAGTAAGCAAGATGGTTGTGTATTTGATTCCTACTCTTTGCAATGTATAAATTTTCTTTCGCCCTTTCTTCGCTATCTTGCCCACTCTGATATACACAGGGTGCAGCGTTAAGCTACATAAAAAATAATATAGCCAAAGAATATATCGATTAAACGAGTGTAGGTTTAAAAAGCATTCATTAATTTAGGAAAATAGGTAAATAACATATGCTTATTTAAGTCACTTTGTTCTCTTTTCAATTTAAAATCAAAAGGCGAAGAAGAATATTCCCCCGAATGAAAATCGAACCCACAACCATCGTATCCACATTCAGACGGTTCTACTACGTCATTATTTACTGTATAAACATAATAACATAGCAATTAACTCCCTGTATCTAAATAAAGGTATGAACATTCGCCGCCACGGTGGGAACAACACTGTTGGCTGTAGCCAAATAACTTGGAAAGCAAATATTTACATCAATACCGGCGTAATATGCCAAGTTTGGGGTTGTGTTACGTGAATTACATCGTATTTGATACTAAAAGGTAACAAAATTGCTTCGAAAGAGATAATTTTTTTTATTGAAACATTTCTAAATACGATATCAACAGTGTATTTCAACAGTGGCAATCACACAATATGTACTAACAATATAGTCAAAGCCAAAGTCGTTATTACATATATAGGACAGAGTAAAAATAATGTTAAGAAATTCCTCTCTTTACATTATTAAGCCGCGGAAATGATTATTATTTAAGTTACATAATATACACATTTCCTCGGCTGGACTACAAATACAAAAAATATATACTAAAATCGGGCCGTGGCGCAGGGGCATAATCGCGCAACTGTAAACGGGACGGTTGTGGGTTCAATTGCCACTAGGGGGAAATATAAATCATTATTTAATATCTTCATTTCCTCGGTATGGTAATAAGCAAAGCGCGGCGTTGAATTTCGCCACTTAACACGCAATGCCTTAAGAATTCAACGGAAAGTGGGAAACGGTATTAATGAGTAGTGTGTGGGAAGGAGTGTCTTAACACTAGCTTCCCTGATTCCCTTTGCCTATCCTACCATGAGGTGGATATAGTGTGAAGCTAATAAAAAATACCAAATTTATTTCTAATTATCCATCTGGTTAAATAAATATGGCGTTGAACTCCGTAGCACAACGCTTCCTATAAAATTAACAAGAAGCAAATAATATTTAAATACTAGATCCTAAACGTTAAAATAAGTATTAAAAAAATACATGCCAGTACCCGATTTACTCGATTTAACTGAATTTAATCCATAATAATCCGATTTAGTTCAGAAGGGACGTGTCCAGCTGAACGTGATAATTTTCGATGATTTTATTTATTTTTTCATAAATGTTATTACTATTATTTTTATAATTAAAAATGATTCATAAATGCTAGTATTTTAATTACGTTGACTATTAATAATAAATCTTATTTTGTTAGTTTCAAATATTATATTCACGCGCGGTAAGAACCTAGTGCTAGGTCACTCCGTTCACCACTTTCCAAAAATCTTAAATACATTAGACGTTGAATAGTGGACTCCAACGCAGCACCTTCTTCTACTAGACCTAAATATTATAAAATATTAAAAATAAATTTATATGTATTATAAATAATATTTGAAAACGACGACAGCAACGAATTTATAATCTCTACAAACATTTTATTTACGCCAACAGAGCACTCTTCGATTTTTGAAATTTTGTTTGGTTTAGATAGCGATATGCCTTGCTTATTTCTCTTTTTTATTATATATATACGAATGCTTATTAGATATATATATATGAAATTGTTTTTGAAAATATCTAATTTAAATGAAAAAAATTATAAGTAAACGTAATATTAAAATATTAATAAAAAAAAAAATAAACAAAACCTGCTACATTATTAATATCATCAAGGTAAAATAAATGTTTAAAAGAATTAAAATTAAATGTGTTGTGCTGTTTTTGCAAGTGCATGTGGTTATTTACATAATACTTAAATACAATAAAAAATATTATATTTTTTGTCTCTGTCTGTCTTTCTATTTCCCCGAGCTAATGTCCAGAATAACTGAACTGATTTTTATTGTACTTTCTGTATTGGTTTTATCTTTCTACCAAATATTAGTAAGTAATTCATATTCTTGAATAGGAATCCAACCCACAACCTGTCAACCAACCTCCCGTTTACAGGCATATGCTGTGCCACTCAGCCACAGTGGTGTCAGATAATTTGAAATATATTATATAAAATTATATAAATTCCTTTAAAGATAACTAATCCAGTACACAACAACAAACAGACATAATATACAAATTGATATGTATTTATTTTCATTCACAGGTCCATCTATGGGGATCCGGCAGAAGAATAAGAGATTGTAAGTATAATAGTTACTCGTATAGGTCTTAGACTTAAGGCATTTCGATTTCCACTATTACCTATAAATCGAGACAGTTAATACATTTTTCAGAGTTCTCTCTCCCTCTCTATTACTAAGACTTTGCTTTTTTATTTTATTTTTCCGTCATCATATCACATAAATTCGGCGGAAAATGGTATACGGAGTGTCTTAATACTAGTTTTCCGGACAATCCTGACGCGAAAAAATAGGAAAAGAAAAGTCGAGTTGCTTTATTCGTCAATATTTTTCTTTTAACGCGTTGTTCGGAGGGAAAGAAAACAAGACACTCCGTTACACATTAGATATTTCCGTTTCCTACTTTCAGCCGAATTCTACAAGTAGTGCCTATTGAGTGGCGTACCTCACTGCCGCGTTTGCCTCTTCATTCTCCTGTGGGAATCGAACCTAAAACTACGCCACGACGGCCTCATGCAGTAAATTTAGCTTAATTTATGATTATTCATTGAATATACAGACAGATACTTTTTGACTTAGCCATAATTGCTTTCTTCTTTATTGTTTATTTATTAAATTTCCTTTCAAATCCATCGTTGTAAAACTCATTTCCCTAATGCCAATAATAGTCAGTTCACTTCAGCTTGTCAATTTTAATGAAGCGGAAATAAGTGTTCTGTATTGAGTTATATTGAAGAACTTCAATATTTTTATGTTTCGATGTAAATTGACCGGCTATAATTTGATTGGCAAATAACAAAGTTACAGGTTCGATGCTTGGTGGAGGCGGTGTATTTTTATAGAAAATATTAAAAAAGACCGTCTGTGAAGTGAGACCATGGCGCAACGGCGTCCGACTGCAAGCGTGATGGTTGTGGATTCGATTCCCACTCGGGGGAACGAATTATAGTTCTTTTTTCGCTTTGGTAACAAAATAAAGCGCAGCGATAAGTCAGTTAGTTAAGGAACTATCATAAGACTGTTTCACGTTGTATTCTGCATATAGCAGGCAGAGGGAACCTAATGCTAAGACACTCTGTTCGCCACTTTCCGCCCAATTTCGAGACAATGCGTGTTGAATGGCATTGGAATTTCAATGTCGTTCTTTTCCTTGTTACCAGGGCGAGAAAATGAAAAAAAATCATTTCCCTCAGTACCTTGACTGTAAATTAATATAAAATATTCATTAAAAAAACCTTATTAAAACAAGTTTTCTAGATTTTTACGGTATATTGTATTTTACAAATCAAGCCCTTTCATTTGACATCCGTATTAGGTGGATTGTGCAAAAATTAATAACCCGCCATTTTGCTGCGGCGGCCATTTTATATTAACAACAGTATTGATTATATGTAATTTCATTTTTATCAGAACTGAAGTCGTAATTCATATTTCATATTGTAAAAAAATAAAACTGCTGAGAGCTATTATAAAATTATTAATAGCTACTTCTATAAAATGAAGTATAAGCTGATCTAATATTTCTTTGTAAAAAGATAAGGCTATCTCATTGATACTCTTCATCTTAAATTAGGTCAAATTAAGAGGAATTAGTGGTAAGTATGTGAAATGTTTAAAGTTAAGACGACGAGACGCTCGTATAGCTTAGTGGTGACGTCATTGAACAGGATTGCTATGAATTTGAATCTTAGGGAAATCTCTTAAAAAATCAAATAAATCAGCTTCACGCTATATCCTGGACACTGCAGGGTAGACAGAGGGAACCTAATGTTAAGACACTCCGTTCCCCACTTTCTGCCGAATTCTGGAGGCATTGCGTGTTGAGTGGCAGAACTCAACACCGCGCTTGAGGGAAATTCGGATATTGAGGCCAGTCGTGGCGCAGCGGCACGAGGTGTGACTCTAAAACCGACTGGTTGTGAGTGGATGAAATATTTACTTAAATTTATATATTTCCATTTTCTTCGCTCTGGTGTCGAGGTTAGGCGCGGCGTTGAGTTCTGCCTCCAGAATTCGGCAGAAAGTGGAGAACGGAGGGAAATCTCTTATATAACAAAATAATGAAAACTATTAAACGCTTTTTGTAGGTATTATTATTACAGTATTTTTTGTAACTATGGGCTATAATTTAAATAACTGAATTTGATTAATTGGATTTATTATATCATCGTATTTTCGAGTTCCGATGATGGAGCCAGAGTCTAAATAGTGGAACTCTTAAGAGGTTTCGTAAACCAGAGTTTATAGAACTTTTAACACCAGACACATTTTGCATTGAAGCATTTAATTTAGAAAAGCGCGTTTTTTTACTATATACGTATATTTTTAATATTGGCCACTTTTTCAATTTAATGTTATATATAATTAATAGTCAAAGATCATTCATCTTTGATACTGAATCAAAATTACATTGTCTTGGCTTTTGTAATATCCCACATATTTATTCTCTTGAGTACGCACCAACACATATTACAAAAGATATTGGTATCTAATAATATTTTTTATTGGTAAATATACCAATAATATTTTTTAAGTTGTTGTAATTGTATATCACTTTTCATATTCTCATAAAATATAAAGAAATACCAAGCAACTTATATCATATATTTTCAAAATCTTTCATAACTGAGCGACTGACTGATAGACAATGAAAGTTGAAATTAAAAGAACTTTTAAAGTTGAACTTTATCATATTGGTAGGTTATAAAATATAGAAGATGATCCTTTAAGAGAAGATTTCCTGAAATTCTTATAGGGACAGAAAAATCGAAATTAATTCAAATTAAATTACAATTAAAACGGAGAAAATTAAAACGGAAATTAAGGCCAGTCATGGTGCAGGGGCACAAAGTGTGACTGTGCAAATCGACTGGTAGTGGGTTCGATCCCCACTCGAAGAAAAGAATTATTTATTTACACTTCTTTGCTCTGGTGTCCAGGCAAAGCGCGGCGTTGAGTTCTGCCACTCAAAGTGCAATGCCTTCAGAACTCGACGGAAAATGGGCAACGGAGTGTCTTAACGACACTCCGTTCCCCACTTTCCGCCCACTACTAGGTTCCCTCTGCCTACCCTGCTGTGTGCGGGATACAGCGTGGTGCTGATTTAATTTAAGAAAATTCATATATTTTATTATACGTACGTCTTAAAAATTAATATTATGTTAAAACGAAATTACCATAGCCATCCATCCAAAAACACCCACAATAACATATTATACTGTAAAAATATTTAAAAAAATACTTAATAAGAGGCCCACGTAACGCTCACGTACAAATGCGACATGCCAAGTGATAAACACGAAGTAACCTTACCGAGCACTCTGCTATATTGCTACTACCCATTTACACTTATGTATGGGTGTATGTATGTATATATGAACGTGGGTTCCTTCATATTAATGAGTATTAGAAGTTGAGAAAGTTGGAAATAAGAAATAGTATCTTTAAAATGTTTTAAGTTTTGAATTTTTATGTATTTTTTTATATAATAGGTTCATCCTGTATCTCGTATACAGCAGGGACTTAGTGTTAAGACATTACGTATTGAGTTGAGGAGCTCAACGCCGCGCTTTATTTGTCATAGTGCAGAAATGAAAATATAATTATAAATTTGAATAAATTTAAAGCTGAAAAAATTAAGGTTAATAAGGTTAATGGTTGTATTCCCAGCTTTTATTGTTATAACTATAAATATATATTTATACTAATTATAAAGATGGTGAGTTTGTTTGGTTTGTGGCGTTAACCTTAGGAACTATTGATTTAAATTGAGAAAATATTTTTCTGTTGGATAGTCCATTTATCTATGACGTCCATTTGTCTATTCTATATATTTGTCCATTCGTCTACATCAATCATTTTACTCACTGTCTGAGCTGCGATTAGAGTAATCTTATAAATATGTCATATCATATACGACTTGTCTTTGAACTTTCAGGACATCGTAGAGCAGGGACACAAGTGTGTGACTGCAAACGCGACAGTTGTGGGATCGATTCCTACTCAACTTAAGGGAATAAATTATTATCTATTAATATTTTAATTTCTTCACTCTGATACCAAGGCAAAGCACGACGTTGAGTACCGGCGTGAAGTAGTGGCTTTGTCACTGCGTTTCGCACCAGGTAATGGCGGGCTCCGGAGCCCAACCCACCTTTCAGGCAGGCAACGCACCCGTCTAGCTCCTCTGATGTTGCACGGGGTCGTGGGCGGCGGTAATCACTTACCATCAGATGACCCGAACGCTCGTTTGCCTTGTCTTTTCCATAAAAAAAAAACCACCACTCAACACACAATTCTTTAAAAATGTTTTTTGGGTAACAGAGTGTATTAACACTATGTACACAGTGTCTCTCATATAGCACGATAGACAAAGGGAACATAGTAAGAGACGCGCTTTGTCTTTTTACCAGAGTTTACAGTCATATACTAAGTCAGTGCGCCACGACGGTGTCTTAAAAATATTAAATAATACTTTAAAATGTTAAAATAAATATTCTCTCACATATCTTGAAACTAAGAAAGAAATATCAGTGCATTTCTCTAACGTGTACGCTTCGTGACGTCCTCTTACAGAGCGACAGACAAATAATACGTATATAAACGGAAGATTGCGGATA
Organism: Heliconius hermathena; assembly: GCA_013403705.1. Classification (NCBI taxonomy): domain Eukaryota; kingdom Metazoa; phylum Arthropoda; class Insecta; order Lepidoptera; family Nymphalidae; genus Heliconius; species Heliconius hermathena. The sequence goes on along the minus strand of JAAIXJ010000336.1, from coordinate 32,080 downwards.
ATATAAAACGATTCGTACAGTACATGCCTAGAATTAAAACTTGCTTAGAGTTTAGGGCTTCTTAGGAGTATTATGGAATAAAAAAAAAGTTTGAAATTTAAATGTATTAATTTGAAACCCATAAAAGAATGAAAAAGATTAAATGTGACTCATTATATAAGGTCAGGGCAAAAGTATTTTCGTATTGCTTATACAAAGGAGAATATTTTTTAGGTATAATTTTTTATTTACTTATAATATGTTTATGCCGTTTTGATCAATGACCTGTTGCCATCTTATGGGTAATGCCATAATCCCAATCCTATAGAAATTTTAAAATTTTTGATTAAAAAAATCTGACAGGTAGTGTTGACAGTGTTCTTTTGAGGTTAACTTTATGCTTCCTAATGAGTTCTGCAATGACCGAAACAGGTGGAAATCTGATAGAGTAAAGTCAGGGCTATAAGGAGGATGCATCAGCACATCCCAGCCATGCTCTCTCAATTTTTGCTGCGTGGCCATAGATGAGCACGTTCTGGCGTTGTCATGGTGGAACACCACGCCCTTCCTATTCACCAGCTCCGGCCGGTTTTTCTCAATAGCTTTTAACCTCATTAGTTGCTGATAGTAGAAGTCAGAATCGATAGTTTTACCCGGTGGCAAAACCTTACAGTGGACGATTCCTTTCCAATCCAACCAAACACATAGCATCACTTTGTTCCGAGTCAGGCTGGGGTTTGCCACGGTCTATGGGGCTTGTCCATGCTTCGACCATGATTTTTTTCGCGCATTCTTATCGTAAGTCACCCACTTTTCATCACCTGTAATCAACTGTTTAAGAAATGGTTCAGAATTGTTACGTTTTAACAACGAATCGCAAATGAAAACACGTTGCATTATGTTTCTCTCAGTTAGATCATATGGTACTGAAATGTCAAGTTTTTTCTTGTATCCAGACTTTCATAAATGATGTAAAACTGTTTTATGATCAACATCCAGTTCTTCAGCGATGTCGTAGCTACTAATATGTAGATCTTGCTCCACTTTCTCAAACATAGCCTTGATTCTGCCCTGCCCACCCTGTGACAGGGCATCTAGAGCGAACCTCATCTTTCACACTAAAATTTACAGACTTGAAATGCTTGAACCACATTTGTGCTACTCTTATTGATACCGTATTAGGTCCATAAGCTTTTTTGCAATAAAATTTTAAAATATTTCTTCGTCACATATGTTCATTTTGTTTCCTTGAAAAACAATTGAAAAATTGTTTTTTTTATTTATTTATTGCATCTTCAGAATGTCACATTTAATGGTAATAAAACCAGCCAGTTACAATTAGTACAGCCAAACAGGTTTGATTACTAATAATACATTCAAAATACGAAAATACTTTTGCCCCGACCATATATTCATCCATCAAGAAATATTGCATACTGCACTGGAAAAAAAAGATTTAACGTTTTTCCAATATATATAAAAATAATATCTTTTTAAGATAAACAAGGAGATTCTAGCCATCTCTATTCTTAGTTTTACACTTTATTTTGAGATATTACGTGTTGAGTGGAGAACTTGAATACAGTGCTTTATTTCATTAGTTTCAAAGATTGTTTCAGATTAAGAAATCGAGGGTATTCTTAGAGATGATTCAAGAATATATGTTCTGCCGTTTGCTTTCTAGTTATTAGTATATTTTTAGAGATTTTTGTATCGGGGATTTGTAATTATCAATTATTTATCAACAGAATCATATATACTCTTATCAATTTTAAATTATATAAATATTACACAGAATAAAATGTATAAAAATAGTAATACAAAATTATAATAGATATCTCAATTCATAGTATAATCATCTAAATAACTGTTCCTTTACTGAGTGTATGAGAGACAAATGAATGAATAAATTTTGCGAGGTAGAACGCTGAAATTTGGCTCCTAGGCATGTTATGGATTGTAGGAAACATTAGAGACTATTTAATTTAAAACTACGCAAACTTACAAACAAACGACTAGCGTATTATATAACCCATAGACTTTTAATAATCATATATCTTCCATATACAGACAGCGATGAGCTACAGTTTTATTATATATAGATTTACGTACGCAACAGTTAAAACTATTATTAGTTAGAACGCGTTTTCTTTAGTGATTAGTTTTAACTAAATACCTTTTTTAAGTAGTATGTGATATAAATTATGTTGTATTGAGAATTATTTTTCTAGATATTTGAAAATTAAAATATAAACAATTAAGAATCAAGACTATACACGGTGATTTTGATATTTATGTACTAGAAACTAAAGCCACCGCATGTACCCGGATATTTAAGTTGAATTTAAAAGTTTCTAACCTAACCTACAAATAGGCTAATCTGTAGCTGCGGTGATGTTAGTACATATTTTTTTTATTTATACCTCATTTTTTATATATATAATATATATATTGTGCCTGTAGTGGATTTTGAACTTCTTCTAACTAGGGAAAACGCGTTCTACCTAAAAACTGGTCTTAAATGTAACATAAAAATCATACTTATATGTATATAAGAAGCAGATATAAGAAAATATTCGATATCGAATGGAATGTGATATATTGGAACAGAGCAGAACACAGCAAGTGTTTTTTATCTACTCACAAAATGGAATATATGGGGCCATACTTGTCATTTGTGAGGTGCTATTACACCGTTATTTCCATTTTAATTCAATTTGCTGACATAATATGTTAGCAGGGTTTTTTTAATATATTGTAGCTATAATATATATACTATATAATATTTGTTGAGGACAAGCGCGGCGTTGAGTTCTGCTTCTGTTCTGAGTCTTAACACTAGGTTCCCTCTGCCTACCCTGATGTGTGCGGGATACAGCGTGAAGCTGGTTGATTGATTGATTAAATGATTGATTGATATAATATTTGTATCATGTAGCTTAGTTGTCAATATAATATATGGTATCATCCAGCTGTTCTGATGGTGATGGCAGGATCTAAATAGAGAAGCTCTTGACAAGCTCCGGTCATATTCAATAGCGGTTCTAGAACTTTGTATAAATCATATTTCTTAAACTAACTCTGACTAGCTCTGACTAGTAATCTAGTTAAGTAATACATATTTTCTCGAGATTTAATTGACTAATTTTCATCTTTCCTTCTAGACCCAAGTAGCAGGGTAGCAAAAAGGAATCTGGGAAACTATTGTTAAAACACTCCGTTTCCATTTAGTCACGTGAGGTTTCCACTTTCCGCCTAAAATCTAGAGGCATTGCGTGTCGAGTGGCTGAACTTAAAGCCGCGCTTTACCTCATTGGATAGGATATGAAAAGTTTATAAATTTCATAATCTCGAGTGGAAATCGAACCCACAATCTATATACAACAACTAGAAAATTTCAATAAATATTAACACCGTCCTAATAACCAATAACAGTGTAAGAGGCAGCACATTTCGTTCCAAGTAGGCTCAACACTAAGAAATACACGCGAAGTAAATATTAAACTTGCAAATATATCATTTTACTCCAAATGTTTGCCTTGGAACGTCAAACATGATAACTCGTGTTTACAAAGACGAATGAATGTATCTATCTATATCTATAATAAATCTTATTAGTCTTGTATCATTTTTCAGATAGATATTTATGTGAGTGTATGTATGTATGTTTGTAGAAACCGGGGAAGTAATGATTATTTATTAATATTTTCATACCAAGGCAAAAGCGGCGTTGACTTCCGCCACTCAATACCTAATGCCTTGAAAGCTCGACTAAAAGTGGGGAACGGAGTATCTTGACACTAGGTTTCCTTGAATACCGAAAGCTGCATGCGGAAAGCTGTATCTAAGAAGTGTCTGGTTGTTGACAATGACTGTGGGTTCGATTCCTACACGCTGAAATGTTTATTCGTATATTTTTATTTATTAACGATTCACTATCTAGAAAGATTTTGCATAAAGCGATGTCACAACCTCTTTTCCAACGACTTTTTTTTTCAGCGAGATAGGAAAGAGGCGCATTTGTAATGAACATTTTCCATGTTTCTCACTTTCCTTCCAATTACCAACGCAACCGCAGCATCTCCAGAACTCGGCGGAAAGTGTCTGAAGTGTCTTAACACAGGTTCCTTCTGCCTAACCTGCTGTGTGCGGAATACAGCGTGAAGCTGATTTATTTTATTTTATTTAAGACAAAACCTATATAATTATGAAGGCACCCACATATTTATTATTCACTAACTGCCAACCAATGCGAAGTAACCCACAGAACACCACAAAGAAACAAAGAAAGAATATAAAAAACCCCAGCACAAAGCATTACATTACATTTCAATTGAATCACTCATATATGAGTATATGTAACGTGACCATCCTTTGTTCAGCTCAAAACGGGACATCGGTATATTAATTTATTTTTTTTTTTTTTTTACTATAATATCATATTTAAAAATTAACATTTCATTTTTACATGTTTATTTTTTGTTTTTCTTGCACTAAGCTTTTAGCTTTTTTGGGTACTTATCGTTTTTTTTTTTAAGAAATATGTAGATTTCTTTTTTTTAGATTTTTACTTAAGAATTTTGAGTGTTTTCGTTTTTTGTGCCATTTCAAAAAACGGGTCGTTTGTACGCCCCGTTGCCATGTTTCAAGACGCCGGGACACACAAGCGAAAAACGGGACGGTCCTGTTCGAAACGGGACGTCTGGTCACGTTAGGCGTACCGCATTTTCAAAACAAACGCTCATATCGTACATATTGTATTTTTTTTCTTCCTTTATAATGGACTAAGTAAACTTTCATGTACGCTTCATACATGTAATACTGTTTGCGAGTGAAAATTTTTGCTATTCACATGAGTTATGCATGGTAACAAAAGTAAAAAGCTTGGGTTACTCGACCGTGTAAAAAGAGGATG
>JAAIXJ010000336.1:0-26690 GCA_013403705.1 Heliconius hermathena | reverse complement strand
CATTGCGTGTTGAGTGGCAGAACTCAACGCCGCGCTTAACCTCGACACCAGAGCGAAGAAATGGAAATATAAATTTAAGTAAATATTTCATCTCCTCGAGTGGGGATCGAACCCACAACCAGTCGATTTTGCAGTCACACCTCGTGCCGCTGCGCCATGACCGGCCTCAATTCTAAATAATTAATTTCTCAAAATTTGATTGGAAATTGGGTGTCTTACCATTAATTTTCCTCTGCCTACCATGAAATATGCAGGATATAAAAATCAGTTTCACGCTGTATCCCACACACTGCAGAGTAGGCAGAGGGAACCTAGTGTTAAGACACTTCGTTCCCCATTTTCTGCCGAATTCTGGAGGCATTACGTGTCTTGTGTTCTGCAGAACTCAACGCCGCACTTGCAGAATATAGCTTCAAAAAAAATAATATTCACATATATATAATTTGATCCAAATCAAGTTTGTTTTTTCAGTGCTAATATTTGTATTTTCAAAATTTCTCTTTTTCTTTATTTCTTCGAATGATATCACTTGTTTACCGATAACAAAACATATTCTTATATTTTGTGATTATTTTATTAAATACATATTATAAAAGACACTCGTCTTAACATTTTAGATATGATTACAGTTTTGCCGCACGTTCTTATCAAAACTACGAATTTCTACGTAAATAAAATGTTGAACGTAGCGGGACTTGAACCCGCGCCTTTCGAACACCGTATAAAGAAGACTAGGTGGCTTCCAAGAGGCGCGACACTAACCTTCAAAGTACCTAAGAACAAGTGACACTTCATTTTTAAAACAAAACTTAACTAAAATGTACACGAGTATGAAAATTTCAATGCAAAAGTTTACCTACTTAAGGTTGTAACATAACAAGCAACAAAGTGACGACCTACAGACCACTGTTCCTTTTAAGAGTTTTCCTAACTTTTCTCTTACATTCGCACTACGAATAAAATTCATTATTTCCAATACTTTTTAATAAGTGAGATAAGTGGCGGAATTTAACGCCGTGTTTTGTGATGTAACAGAACTTACACCTATCGTGTATTCTGGACTTATCTATATCAGAGAGACACAATTTCTTTGATATAAGGTTAATGTAAATAAATTGTAAGATTTTTTTCATCTTCAGCATATAACAGGGTAAACAAGCGAAGCTGAGTCTTAAGACATTCCGTTTCCCATTTTCCATCAATTTTACAAGGCATTGCTTTTTAAGGCATTGAGTGATGGAACGACACCGTGCTTTTGCGTTGGTACCAGAGCGATGAAATTAAAGTATTAATGAATAACAATTCATTACGCTGAGATTGAACCCACAACCGTCGCGTTGCAGACACACGCTTGTACCCCTGCACCACGACGGCCTCAAACTAAACTCAAAAAATATATATATTCCAACGATATATACGAGTACATGCAAATTTTACGCCAATTAACACATCTCGAAATTCGGCAAAAAGTATAGAACTGAGTATGTTGACAGTAGATTCTACGTAAAAAAGTAAGTGACTAATAATTGTGACACGAGTAACTGATTTAATCATCGTGGCATGTTGTATCAGTATTTGACTGTAAATGCAATGATAGTGGGTTTAATCATAAATCGGGGGAGGAATAAGTTTAATTTTATTTGCTCAGACTAAAAGAATAAAACGCGACGTTTAGATACACCACTCAACACGAAATGTCTTGAAAAGAAAGAAAGGAGAAGAAAGAAAGAAATGTCAAAAAGCTCTTAAAAGAAAACAGACAATTAAGAAGTACCAAAGTACCAAGCTCCTTTAAGACAAAAGAAACTAAAACAAAATCGGTTTATCCGTTTGGGAGCTCCGATGCCACAGACACACATACAGATACCCATATACTCACGTACAAAGAAACTTTAAACTTATAACACCCTAGTTTTTAGGTCGGGGTTAAAAAAAGCAGTAGTGAGAGAATGTATTCAATAGTTAAGAAGTTTAAAGTCCATCTACCTACATATAATCTGTGACAGCGTGCGTCATTGTGACACTTTTAAGGTGTTTTATATAATATTATATAATAATATAAACTTTTGTTCTTCACTTTAAAAATGAAATATACTCTAGCTTTTAAAAGAGCTCTGCCTTTTATTTTTTTAAACTGGAACTGTATTTTGAAAGTCGAACAAAATTTATCATTACATTAAGCGATGAGAGTTGAGGCAAAGCAAAACGAGGATCGTGACCATCTAATTTCAAGTAAAAATTTAAAGCAATATTCTTCTTCATATTTACATTTTACTATAAAAAATGCTTTTCCTTGGCTTAACGCTGTATCTCGCACATAGCACGGTAGGCACAGGGAACCTGGGAACTTCTTTCCCCACTATTCGCCAAATTATTGAGACATTGCGTGTTGAGTGGCGTAATTCACCACCGAGCTTTGCCTCGTCACCAGAGCGAGTAAATAAAAATATTAAATATTTCATTCCCCCGAGTGGAAATCGAACACACAACCGTCGCATTTATAGTCGCACGCTTGTACCCCTGCGCCTCGACGGCTTGCCACGCTCTGGTAACGATGCAAAGCGCGGTGTTAAGTTCCGCCACTCAACATACGATGCCTCGAAAATTGACAGAAGATGTCTTAATGCGAGCGGAGTATTTTAACACTAGTTTCCCAGGTTCCCTCAGTCTACCCTCCTATGTGCGGGATACAATGTGAAGACAAAAAATAATCTAGTCGAAACAACAACTATCACCCCTTCCATCAACAGTTAATGTGCCACAATGTTTTAAACTTTTATCATTTCCCATTATATGTTGTATTTTCACATAAACTTTTCATTTTCCTTAATAGCTGTAACGTAAATTATGCAAAATACCTTTTGACGGGCGCAGTCGAAGTCGACAGCTAGTTAAAGTACGGTAGTAGTTTGAAACTATATAAAACGTGAAATATTAAACTAAAGGGGATTTTACATTTGAAAAGGAATTATTATATAAAAAAAAAACATTTGAAAATCCATGATGGTGCGGTTGAGAATCTGACCTTTAACGCGAAGGTTGTTAATTCGATTATTACTCAGGGGAACAAATTATTTTAATATTCTCGCTCTGATAACAGGACCAAACATGGCGTTAAGATACGCCACTTAACAGATAATGTCTCGAACACTGAGTCCCTCTACGTTTTCATTTGTTGTACCTACGTTTCAAAACATATTTCTTTTATTTTTTGGAATAGCCCTTTAAAAAATGTTCATAGATAAGTGTTACAAATTTTCAGTTGTACATAACATCTTTAGAATTGACTTAGGTGAGAATGAGTTCAGTATTTACAAAGAACTAATCATAATATCTTACCATAATAGATTGAGTACAAAGCATGGAATATATTTTATACAAGCAATACAAGCAAAGATAAGTTCTTTAGGATTAGGATCGCTTTGTTTTACGCCTGTCTGTCCGTCTGCCAAGATATTTTTTCTCAAGATTGCGCGCAGGGATCAACCTAAAATTAAGATTAAATATCAACATCTAAGGTCAGTCGTCGCGCAGAGGCACAAAGTGACTGTAAAATCGACTGCTTGTGGGCTCGATCCCCACTCGGATCCCCACTCGAGGAAGTGAAATATTTATTTACATTAATATTTTCATTTCTTCGCTCTGGTGTCGAGGCAAAGCTGAGTTTCGCCACTCAACACGCATTGCGAAAGTGGGGAACGGAGTGTCTTAACACTAGTTCCCTCTGCCTACCCTGCTGTGTGTAGGATACAGCATGAAGTAGATTTATTTTATTTATTTTATCAACATTTAAAGTGCCTTGCATAGCATACAAAAAAACCGTCAAATGCAAGAGAGTCCCCCACGAAGTGTTCCTTTCCTCTTAAAAAACTGCAAAAATCACGTTGTTATATAACAGCGTCCCTTAATTTTTTTTTTCAGTATTTATTGTTATAGCAACAGAAATAAATCATCTGTAAATTTCAACTATCACGGTTCATGAGATACAGAACTAGTGACAGAAGGACAGACAGACAACCGGAGGGGCAGTGGAATTTTAGTAATAGGGACGTTTTACCCCTAGATATTTCGGTAATCAGCGCATTCAAAAGTTACGATCGCTTATGCAAATGATAACATCATTATCAAAATTCATATTGATTTAAATTTTTTTATTAACTTGAATCATTTACACGCATGTAGTAGACAGAAGATATCTAGTGTTAAGCCATTCCATTCCCTGTTTTCCACCCAACATTCGAAACATTGCGTTATGTATGGTGTAACTTAACACCCCGCTTTGTTCATCAGAATGGAGAAGTAAAACTAAATTTAAACAATCTTTTCTCCATGGGAAATCCGAATCCGAATGAAAATCGAAACCATAACTGTCGCATTTACAATCAAACAAGGTATCTCCAGCACTAAGACCTCGACGATTAATTTACATACACTTTAAAATTTAATCGATTTTACGTGTAGTTTAACCGTAGCTATTTAAATTTTAAAGCACCTTTATAATATCAAAGTTAAGCATTTTAAGATCATTAAAACTTAGTAAGAGTAGAGTTCAACTTATCCTGAACGACGTAATTGAAAAGGATCGCTTTTTTTAAACAATTTTCTCTTGAAATAGTTAAAGGTGTTTCGACGGAGAGTGGAGAGTTTTATTGGTTTTTGCATAAAAAAATATGATATAGGATGCAAGAGATACTAAAAAAATTATATCTATTTAATACAATTAATTAACAACTATTTTTTAGAGTGTCCAGACTATTGTTTGTCCGATATTTGTTTGTGGGCATACCGACCCCGGATCCTCGAGCCGCCACTGTTATACCCTCATTCAGTCCGTAAGAATGGTGTCCTTCCTCCCTTCCTCCTCCTTTTTTTAGCTCACCCCTTTCTTTTGCCTATCCTTCTCTCTTGTTTTTCCTGCCCCATTCCTCTCCCCTCGGGTTTTCCCATAACTGGGTTTTGGAGGTCAGATGGCAATCGCTCCACTAAAAACCACAACTCGCCATAACATGGAACGCACCACGAAAAGACTGAGTACAATTATGACGTCGCCGCAAAATGACACATCGCCCTATACCTGCGACATGTGGGCAAGGGCTACCGTGTCAAGTACGGGCATGATAAAGACGTTAGTACCCAAAAAGAAACTCCGCTTTGCAACGTGGAACATTGGCTCTCTAACCGGACGATGCAGAGAACTCGCGGATGTACTTATGAGACGTCGGGTCCAGTGTGTTTTTCTCCAGGAAACTTGCTGGAAGGGCAATAAGTCCCGTAACATCGGATGAGGTTGCTTGCTTATATACACTGGGTCACCTTCAGGTAGAAACGGCGTGGCGGTAGTACTTTCTAAAGAGCTTCAGAATGGGCTCCTTGAAGTTGACCATCGCTCCGACCGCTTGATGCGAGTAAGGGTATTGAATGACGGCGTTACCACAAACTTAATCAGTGCCTATGCTCCTCAAGCAACAAAAAAATTAACACTAGGTTCCCTTTGCCTACTCTGCTGTGTGCAGGAAGCTGATTTTTTAATTTGTATTTTTGTTTGTTCATCAATTTGTACAGACAAACGTTTTGTACGCTGATAGCAGAAACGGCTTCACCGATTTAAATATTATTTTCTCTATTGTGTTTTGGCAAACTGCTCTTAATATTTTTTGTTTCTTTTTTTTATTGTTTTATAAATAAAAGAATTAAATCAATTTCAAATATTTTATGCGTCAAAATTGCTAGAAGTAATTATCAAATTGGCTGAAACTTTAGTGTTTAATGTATAAATATTATGAAATCTAAAAATTTAAAATTATATTTCTATGAAAAACAATAAATTATTCTCATTAATTGAGGCCAGTCGTGGCGCAGGGGCACAAAGTGTGACTGTAAAACCGACTGGTTGTGGGTTCGGTACCCACTCGAGGAGATGAAATATTTACTTAAATTTTTATTTCCATTTCTTCGCTCTGGTGTCGAGGATAAGCGCGGCGTTGAGTTCTGCCACTCAACACGCAATGCCTCCAGAATTCGGGAGAAAGTGGTTAACACTAGGTTCCCTCTGCCTACCCTGCTGTGTGCGGGATACAGCGTGAAGCTGATTAATTTTTTTCATCGTGTATTAATTCTAATTTGAAATAAAAAAAATTACATACTTTGGCTTTCAAAGACGTCTTAAGTTAATTACTGCCAGGTCACACTCACTTTATAGTTTGAGCCCATTTTCCTTTATTGTCATGAAATAAAACCTAATTTTGGATGACGACCGTGGACTCGATCCCCACTCAGGGGAAAAAATCTATTTTTTCTTGCACTGGTAAGATAAACCGCGGCGTTAGATTCCGTCACATATTAAATTAAGGCACAGGGGGCACAAGCGTACAACTATAAATGTATGTGATTGTGAGTTCGATTCCCACTCGAAGGAATGAATTGTTTAATATTTAAATTATTTATTATAGTAAAACTATGAAATGAAAATATTTAATATTTTATTTCCTCGAGTGGGAATCAAACCCACAACCTCTCGTGCTTACAGTCGCTTACGCCCCTGCGGCTGCGCCTTGACTAGCGTCTATCTATATAGAATATCTTTTTTAAATATAACATTTCGGTCAATATATTAATACAAAGGAACCATTCAGAATTGGTATCGCATCCATCACTTGTATCGCAGAAGGCAATATACTTTGTTCTATATCAATACGGCTTCAGAAACTTATTTCCTTTGGGAAATTCTGTGAAAAGTAAATTGATTTGGAAAAGTTGCACTGTACTTTAATATTGTTTCAACGTTTTATTAAACGTAATACTGGGTCAGTTATGTCAGTTTGATAAAAAAGCATCACCAGCTTTACAGGTAACTCCGGTTACTATACAGGTAGTAAATTGCTAATACCTTTTTTTTAATTTTTTTTCTTTTTTTCTTGGCTCAATATTTGAAAATGTATATTTTTAATATTTAATGTTACCTACAAAATGCTTCGTTTAACTAGGTTGCCTTATTTGATTACATTTATTTTAAATATTAAATTATAATAAAAAAAAACTATATTGGCCAAATAAAAAAAAATAATAATAAACGTTCTTATATCTAAGCACTTAAGCCCAGTACTGGGTTTTGAAGTAAAACTTTCAAAGCTTTAACCGAAAGCTGCATTCCAGATTCCTGCAATTGGTCTAACTCTATCTAGCTTTTAGGTCAACAAAAAAAATTTTTTTTTCAATCTTTTTGAAGTTTTCTCTTTACTGGAAATGTGTGGTTTTTGTTTTAACTTTTTAGTTTAGATAGTAACTTAGTCTTTTTAGGTTCCATGCTATATCATGTATACTGCTGGATTGGCAAAGGCTAGTGCTAAGACAAGGTTCCCCACTCACTGTTCAATTTTAGAGACATTTCCTGTTAAATAGCGGAGCTGAATGACGTGTTTAGTCTTGTTGTTAGGGCGAAGAAATGAAAAAAAATCATTTCTCTGGGTGGGAATCAAACCCACAACAACCGATTCAAGTCCTATGCCGTTACACCATGACGTTCTCAAAGTTACTAACATATTTTTTTACTTCACGAATTTTCTACGATTAAACTCAACATTAGGAACTTAAGAATACAGCTCTCTTTCTCTTCTTTTCAGCTATATTAGAGATATTGTATATTGAAGAACAATTTAAATTTTAAATTTAATATAAATTACAATTATTATTACTATCGTACATTCAGCTTCATTCTTGATACATCGTTCATAGAAATATTATAATATTTTTTAGCTTCACGCTGTGTCCTTAACAAAACAGAACAGATAGGAAGATGGAAATGTAGTGTTAAGTCACTCCGTTGTCATTAAGACGTTTCCGTTTCCCACTTTCCGTCAAATTCTCTCATTACATATTGAGTGACAAAACTCTACACCGCGGGAGGAAAGAAAAATATTTAATAATTAATACCTCGAGTGGAAATCGAACCCACAACCTGTCGTGTATACAGTCACACGCTTGTGCTCATGCGGCACGACGACCACAATATTATAATATATACAAAAATCGGGTACCAGGTTGATACTCGGCAATTTAAAATGAGCATTGATGATCTTTTTCTCACTTTGGCTTTTCGTATCAACGCGGCGTAATTGCGATATTTATATATAGGTATTTTATTTTTTATTTTAGCAATCGTTTATTTTTTTGGAATTGGTTATAAAGGTAGCAAACCAGCATAGCAAGGTAGCGGCGTTGAGTTCCACCACTTAACTAATGATGATTTTTTTTAACTCATATATAAAATAAAAAAATAAAGCTTACAAAATTCTTATTGCAATAAAAAAGTTTTGGTGTCAGCTTATTTAGCTGACACCAAAAAAATGTAGTGACTAAAAATATAATTATTCATCATTCCAATGAGGAATTGTATTTCTTCAATCGTCGGTTTTAATATTTTAAAGACAAACTCTATGCTGTGCTAAGCCTTACAATTTTTTTTAAATAAAAAAAAACATATCACATAAAAGAGATTGAAATCACAATCATTGGATTGCGTTCTTCCTAGTATATATATATTTTTTTTTCAGCTTCACGCTGTATCCCGCACATGGCAGGGTAGGCAGAGGGAACCTAGTATTAAGACACTCCGTTCCCCACTTCCTGCCGAATTCTGGAGGCATTGCGTGTTGAGTAGCATATAATTATACCTATTTAAATATATTTGTAGATACATACAAATAGATTATGACAGAAAGTCCGACATCTTCGTCAGACATTAATATATGTACTGTATACACTTGTAAGAATTTTCTAAGTCTGAATAGTATCAATTTGTAAATGCGTGATTAGAGCGATTACATTATAGAAAGTCAAAGATGTTCAAAAACTTTTCAACGACACTAGACACTTAGACAGAGCGACCGATGCGACACTAATTATCGTTTCACAATAAATTTAGCAATCAGAGACACTCGATGTATAAACTTTGTGTACAGTGTATAGTGTCGTAGTCTATTTGCACCTTAGTTATCATACACAACTGTATTGTATGGTCTCATTAAAAAGTTTTGAAAACGTTGGCAAAAACTATGAATAAACGATGTTTGGTATACTTTTACGAGACCACTGCTGAAAACAATTGTTGTTTTATTACAAAGTAACGCTTTTTTTTGTTGATATCGTAGTAAGTTGAAGTTAAAAGACTCTAAGTTCGATTCTCACGCAACGCATTAAATTATTTTCATTTCTTCTCGGCTAAGAAAGTAAAGCGGAGCGTTGAATTCGACCACTCAACACGCAATGCCTGAAAAATTAGGCGAAAAATGGGGAACGGAATGTCTTAACACTTGTTTCCCTCTACCATTACTTTTATATGCAGGATACAACGTGAAGCCAAGTTAAAATGATAACTAGCGCTCACCATAATACGGACTTACACACTAACAAACAAACAAAATAACTTCAAGTATAATAAATAGTTCCCTAGTTATTTGTATACTGTCAAACAAACAGGTTTTCCATCAAAGTTGGTGCTAGCGGGATTACGTATAGATAACTATAAATGCAGGCTTATCAAAGTTCGGACACCGCTGGTGACTTAATAATTGCCAAAGTTTAATGCTGGCTTAGTCCCTTACGTAAATAATCCAATCTCGTACTGTTGCTGCAGTATGTACTTAGATATGTTAGCTATAATATACGAGTATTTACTAAAACCGAAGGGTTTTTTTTTGTTTGACATGTGTATCTGTATGTTTTGTCTGTGACACCGTATCTCTCTTAAGGATGAACCGATTTTGATTTAGATTAGTTTTGTTTAAAGATGACTTAATAAAGAATGTTCTTAATCATAATTCAAGAAAATATGTTCATCCCGAATGTACTCGTATGAAGATTATTAGCGTTTTTCTCATTGTTTTTTTTTCTTTTTAGAGCTTTTTGTGTGCGAGGGTAATATGTTGTGTTGGAAATTTACAATTTTGAAATGTTGAGTTCAATGTTTATTGTTGTTTATTATTAAAAAAAATATTTTTTTCTTTTATAAAAAAATATACCAGAAACCCAATAAAAAATATTTTATAATAACTACTATATCTTATAATATCTCATGCATATTTTTAAAATATACTAAGAAAAGAATAATACTCTTAAAAAACATAAAAATTTAAACAAAGCGAGATTCAAACTCTGCCTCTTGAAAATCGTATAGCTTAGTTGTCAGAGCACTTGGGCAGTTTTCAAGAGGCTCAGGTTCGAGTACCGTTCGAGTTACGTTCTAATTTTTATATGTTTACTAAAATACATTTCCCGCAAGCGTTGGAACCCAACGCCGCGTTATTCTAGACTATATACAATATAAATATAATTCCTTATCAGGCAGATTTAATAATAATTACTATATCCTAAAAAAAAGAAGATCTTGGAACAATTTCCTCATTTCAGATCCTATCACGGACTTAACACGCATTTTATCACGGGAAAAGCGTGAAAAAATAATATTATTTACATTATAGCTTCGCTTCCATTACACATAGAAGCTAAATACACTATGTTTAAGTAATTAAAGGAGTTTGTAGTGGAATTATTACATCATTAAAGTCACAACATGCTTTAACATGCTGTTAATATTTTAGGCGAAAGCAATGTTTAATGGCGTTGTTTAGATATGTTTACGAGAAATATGTTTATAATTCATTTATATCGAGGCAAGCTGCTAAATGCAATGCCTATAGATTTTATTATTTATATATCAGCTTCACGCTGTATCCCGCACACTGCAGGATAGGCAGAGAGAACCTAGTGTTAAGACACTCCGTTCCCCACCTTCTACCGAATTCTGGAGGCATTGCGTGTTGAGTGGCAGAACTCAATGTTGCGCTTGTCCTCGACACCAGAGCGAAGAAATGGAAATATAATAAAATATTAATTTAAAAACGCTTTTTAAAACAATTTTCATTCTTTCATTTCAAAATAAAAAATAAATCAGCTTCACGCTGTATCCCGCACACAGCAGGGTAGGCAGAGGGAACCTAGTGTTAAGACACTCCGTTCCCCACTTTCCGCCGAATTCTGGAGGCATTGCGTGTTGAGTGGCGGAACTCAAGCGTCCGCGCTTTTGCCTCGACTTCAAAGCGAAGAAATGAAAATATAAATAAATATTTCATTTCCTCGAGTGGGGATCGTACTCACAACCAGTGGATATACAGACACACTTTGTGCCCCTGCGCCACGACTGGCCTCATGTTAAAACATGGTATCGAAATTCCAACAAAAACTACCAACTAATGATACCTACCAACAGAAATCACAGATTTTTCAATATAAATATAAAAGGACAGTTCGATAACATAGCTCGTATTGGGGCCGATTTCAATTTCCCGTTTATTTCCTCCCGCTTGTGTTCCAACGTATGTCAGTTTGTCTGTGTTCATTTTTGTTGAACGGATGTTTAGTTATGCTTTTGATATGGCGGAAATGGTTTTGACTATTGATTACTTTATTTAAGTTATTGCTGGTGATTATTTTTAAAAAGGGGAACTAAAATAAAAGGGAATGTAGCTATTATACAAAAATATTTACCAACTGAACTGACAGAATGTTAAGACACATGTAGAGGGGATCTAGTGTTAAGACACTCCGTATCACCCAAATTTTGAGATATTCCATATTGGATTCAACACTGCATTCCATCTTGTTACTAGAGCTACCGAAAAAGCTATATAATGCTATGAACGGAAAAGCTTTTATATTTCTTAGTCCAATTAATAAAAAATACATTTGAAATATAAACCCTCATTAAAACCGGACATGAACCCACAAACACCACCTTGGGTAAATAAAAGTCAACTCAGGCTGACGCATCGTGAAACAATGGCCAAAATAATAACTTACTTATAAAGATTATCAAAGAATATTAAACAATAACAGCCTAATGTATAATTCATAGAAATAATTAAAATTAACGACTTCTTGTGTTACAAAAGCTCTGTCAAATATTTTCAATTTTATTTTAAGCCATTGTGATGCAGAGGAATAGGGTCTGTTAATGCCATGGTTGTGAGTTCGATTCTCCTTCGGAGAAATGTTTTACGCTGAATCCATATAGCAAGAGGGAACCTAGTGTTTAGATACTCTGTTCCTATTGTGAGTGATGGAACTCAACGCCGCACTTTGCTTTGGTTCTAGAAATGAAAATAATTCATTATCCCGGGAAGAATTTTTTATATTTGATTGATTTTCTTTTCCCTTCTCTAGTAAGTATAACCCGGTGTTAAACTACGCCTTACAAATTAGTGTACTCCAAATTTGAGCAAAAAGTTTGGACGGCAGCCGAAATTAAGCGGCGTAGCACTCTTGTCATAACACGTCCTTGGATACTATAGTATGAAAGCACTAAGATATTTCCAGAAATCCCTTCGTCTGTTTTATCTGTTCCTCTACTACTAAGTAAATTTTCCTTTGTTAACTACCTCATTTTGTTAATTAAAATATTTAACCCCTTTATTTGCCTTCAATCCTAAACAATAAACATTTCATATGTGCGTCGTTAAATATGCGCTCTTAGCATACGCAAACACTATCTGTAAATATGGTGTAATTAGAGAAATTTACTTCAAAGTGTGGAGCCATGAAACGGGGTATGATGCAACGGCACAGCGTATAAAGAGTACGTACTTTTAGAGAAAAGGAAAAGTTCTAGGTTCTATTTTCACTTGCATGGGAATTAGTTAAGTTCATTTCATCGCTCTGATAACAAGAAAAGATGCTGTGTTGAGTACCACCACTCAACGCACAATGTCTCGAAAAATGTTTTGATAGGAAACTGGTGTATGGACTCTCGTAAGCCTAGGTTGCACCTGCCTCTGCTAGATATGGCAAACATGAAACTACTTTGTTACATCTATGCAAAGTATACTACACCTTCCGTGGTTTATGATATAAAAATATACTCAGATATTCTTGTAAGTCACAATAAATTTATTTAATTTGTACACAAAAAAAATATCATAAATCAAAACATAATAGCCAATTTCGTAGCTACAATACGCTCGTTTCATAGCCGTGACGTATCTCCATATGTTTGCCTCACAAATTGTCACTATACAACTGTACCTTAACAAGTGAGTATACACTGACTTGCAGAATAAGGGAATACGAAATGACTTAAACCGCATGTGCTGATGTTTAATTATTAATATGCTGCCGTGACTTGTTAATCTGTGACTTCTAAGACAGAGGCTATGAGTTTAATCTCACCAATTATTTTAATTAAGTATTTGTTTCGTATGATTTATTTTGTACTTGTGTTAATAAATATAGTACCAATAAGTATTTTTTTTTACAGCTTCACTCACACAGCAGGGTAGGCAGAGGGAACCTAGTTCGGACACTTTAGTTTTATAGTCACTAGATTGGCCTCATTTTATTTTTTATATATTTTTTAAAATGTTCATAAGTAATTCATGAACATTTTAAAGAAATATATAAAAACTTTAACTGTCCAAATGCTTTATCCTCTAGGCCATAGGTTTTTATCACATCGAAATATGGCATCGAAATTCTTATAGGCTTGTTCCAGCTTATACGTATAATTATTGATGGATTGAGCTTATTTCCGGAATAGGAAGAAAAGAAATTAAATTTTATCATATTAATAATAATAATATGTTGTCTCTTTGAAAATAAAAATAATTGAATATTGACCATTTTATTTATGGTAGTTTTATTTAATATACTCATAAAATTTAGGACGGGAGTCGTAGTTAAAGTAATTATTCAAGATAGATCTAAATTATCAGTATCCAAAGAAGAGAACGGCCTAATTTTAAAATTAACACTTTTTTAGCTTCACGCTGGTATAAAACGGTATTGAGAGGGAACCTTGTACTAAGACATTGCGTTCATCAGGCCTCCACAGCAATTTTCGAAACTTCACATTTGTATTACGTGATTAGTGGCCAAACGCTGTACTATGTCTTGTTAGCAGAGCGAGAAAATGAAAAAAGAAATTTCACTCGAGTGGAAATTCAACATTTTTTTTTTAAAATTCAGACGCTGTGCTTCAATTACTCCTAAAATAAGCACCAATATTACATTATATATCGGATTATTACTCGCTTATCCTTTGCAGCTTCAGTAAATTATATTAATTAACCAAGTTTCAGTAAACTTAGTCATTTCCCGGATATACTAAATCGAATAGATTTACAGTATGCGGACTTCGTACCAATAACTAATTTTGATTCATTAATGGAATTGTATATTACATTAAGTAATTTTATAAATAAATAAAATAATATATCAGAATTTTATTTATTCATTCTACATATATTTATTTTTTTTGAATCAAATATATTATTTTATTTCTATACAAAAAATGTAAAGCCTTTACTGCTTTACCACAGCGTTGATTAAGTTCTTCCACTCAACACGTCTTAACATTAGGTTCCCTTTACCTACTCTTCTATATGTGGTATACAGCGTGAAGCTAAAAAAACATAATTATAAAAAAATACCATTATTAAAAAAAAATAAGTGTACACTTCACATGGCCTGCAGTGTAGTAAGCTCGTTACACACAAGGGCTGTGCAAATAGAGGGAGCCGTTTTTCTTCGCATTGACTCAATTGTCTTTGTTTCATTCCTTTGGGTCCCTAAATGATAGTACCCTTTGCAACAAACAAGGTAAATTAGGGTCTAAATTTTTCTCTTATCGTCGTCACTCAGATTGCTGATCCAATTTAGTTTATGGGATGTAACAGATGTTACTTTAAAAGGTAAAATTTTGGCTGACAGATCATTGTGATTTCAAGTGGTGGGAATAACTGAAAAATGCATTTTAATAAATATGCGGAAAGACAAAAGGCCAGTCGTGGCGCAGAGGAATAAAGTGTGGCGGTAGACACAACTACTTGTGGGTTCAATCCACCCGAAGAAATTAAATATTTCTTTAAATTTATATTTTCACGTCTTCACTCTGGTGTCGAGGCAAAACGCGGTGTTAAGTTCCGCCACTCAACACGTAATGCTTCCCAAAAAAATAAATCAACTTCTAATTATTGTCCTTAAAGACAGTATTGCCATTTAAGAACGCAACAACAGCGAACATTTAATGTATTTTAAAGATATTTAACTAGTTTGTGGAATCTAACGTAAATATATCCAAGGGACGTCGTCCGACTGTATGCAGAAGGTTGTGGGATCAATTTCCACTCGGGGGAATGAATTCTTTTCTTTTACCTTTTCTAGATAAAGCGCAGTATTGTAGCAACGTAGTTACATCGTCTAACAATCCATTTTAGTAAGTAAGCGAAATATATGAAAGAATATGTAATATCTCTATATTTTTTTATAAAATTAAAAATGCTTCTAACTTGATATGTGTGATGAGATATTCAAATACTTTTTAGCTTCACGCTGTATCCCACATATAGCATTGTAGGTATAGGGAACCTGGGAACCTAGTGTCCGAAATAATGAAAATATTAAATATTGCACACGCCTGGGCCACTGCGCCACAACTGGCCTCAAACATACATATACTAATCAGCTTCGCGCTGTATCCCCCACATAACAGGGTAGGGAACCAGAGGGAACCTAGTGTTAAGACACTCTGTTCCCCACTTTCTGCCGAATTCTGGCCATTTTGCTTATTTTGTATAATTTTGCTTTTCGTTATTTGAGCAATAGTCTCAAAAAAAAATTTGGATATCTCCTATAAAACTTTTGTTTCTAATCTATTACACGAATAAATCAATTTCCACTCGGAGGAATTAAATATTTAATATAAATCAGCTTCACGCTGTATCCCGCACTCAGTAGGGTAGGCAGAGGGAACCTAGTGTAAGACACACCGTTCCCCACTTTCTGCAAAATTCTGGAGGCATTGCGTGTTGAGTGGCAGAACTCAACGCCGCGCTTAACCTCGACACGCGAGAAATGGATATAAATTTAAGTTTCATCTCCTCGAGTGAGGATCGAACCCACAACCAGTCGGTTTTACAGTCACAATTCGTGCCGCTGCGACACGACTGGCCTCAAACATACATATATTACATTTAAATATAACAATCGTACAAGATTTCAACAGTGCCGTCGGCATCTGACGTAAGAGAACAAAGTTCTATCACCGTCTACAATCTTTGTAAGTAAACACTAGAGCTATATACAAATACAATAGGCGAGAGTTACTGAGTTATTTGTTCTTTACTTAACACAAACTTCTCAATTGTTTGTTAATGTTGGATTCTAATTTTGATATATTTTTGTTTTTTTTTTTTTTTTAATTTTATAGTTTTAATATTGGTTACACGTCATTTCAAGTAATTTCAATTATTGTAAGCTTAAATTATATGCGGTGCGTCTGTAGTCGATGGTTACGGGTTCGATTTCCGGTCGGTGGAATGAAATATTTGATATTTTATTTCCTAGCTTTCATATATAAATTATTTTATTGTTATTACGTATATGCCATCAAATGTGTAATAATAATTATAAAAATAAAATAAATTGTAAATGTTGATAGTATCTATTAAATTGTTTCTACGTATTAAAAAAACCTAGATTTCATCAAAAGCTGATACTCCAATCTAATCTAGTCTTAGCTATCTAAGAACGAAATCTTAAATACGTATTTGACACACTTTTAATTTTATATCGCCTATTTCTGCATTTTACATTTTTAATATTATCATTTAATCCTTATGCATTTTTAAGCCTCACGCTGTATCCTGCGTATAGCAGAATCGGCAGAGGGGACCTGGGAACCTAGTGATAAGACACTCAATTATACTTTCATTTCCCATTTTACGCCGGATTATTGAGGAATTCCGTGTTAAATGGCGAAACTCAACGTTGCGTTCCGCCTCGTTCATAATCGAGTGGGAATCGAACCCACAACCTGTAGCATTTATCTTCATTAATAGAGAATATTTCGATATTTATTTTGTTTACTAAGTTAGTACTATGTGTAAAGAAATAAGTTTAATCAACATGTAAATTTAAAGTTTCTTAACCAATTTAAGCTTTTCATCTACAACTTTGCGAGTTTCTTCTAGTGACTGCTAAAGTTGGCAACTTTGATTGCGTTTCGTGAGCAGGTGTGACTGGATCTAGAACTTAAGAACATTATTAAGATAGATTTATGTAGATTTATTTGATCTTTATTAAAGTTAAATGTAGGAAGTATTTAATATAAATAAAATTAGCTTCACGCTATATCCCGCACACAGCGGGGTAGGCAGTGGGAACCTAGTGTTAAAACATTTCAACTTTCCACCGAATTCAGGAGGCATTGCGTGTTGTGTTGGGGAACTCAACGACGCGCTTTACCTCGACAACAAATTATAAATTTTAATAAATATGTATTTCATTTCGTCGAGGGAATCGAAGCCACAACCGGTCACTTTTATAATCACACCCTTGTGCACCCTTGTGCGCTACGACTGGCATGACGTTGGGGTGATTTAGGTATTACAACTTGTGTCTTTAATAAGTTATTGAGTCGTACTTACTTTATAATTGCAACTCTATGTAGACTTTATTTTAAATGTATTCTTAATAACGTGCGTTATATCTATATGATATCTAAATATAAATTTTATTTCAGGTACACCTCTACCGTGCTGTGACAGACTCATCCTGTAAGTATTACACTTTATATCTTAATAAGTTCTTTGATTTTCACGATCATTACACATTTTAAATAAAACTAATTTAACCGGATTAATCGCGTATATTTAAGATTTTACATTTTTGAAACCCGACGTTTCGAACACTTTGCAGTAGTCCGTGGTCACGGGTAGAGTCTACCACGGACTACTGCAAAGTGTTCGAAACGTCGGGTTTCCAAAATGTAAAATCTTAAATATACGCGATTAATTCGGTTAAATTAGTTTTATTTAAAACTTTATATCTTTTTTATCGCATAATACATTTTATTACAGAGTAGATAGAGAAAACCTAGTGTTAAGACACTCAGTTTCCTAATTTTCGGCGAAATCTGATAGCATTGCGTGGCATGTGGATCTCCAAAGTCGAAAGTTTATACTCTAGGATAATATTTAATGGTATTATGAGAAACAGTTCTTTTTACTTTTATATTCTAAGCATTATTTTTATTTTTGCACTATTTATAGCAATATTTTAGTTATGAATCACTCCGTTCTCCACCTCATCCTCCTTCCAATATCAGCCGCCGCACGTTATAAAAAAACAATTATTAAAAACTGTCGATACCGAAGTCAAATCCAACGCTAGCACAGTCAGATATTTCAAAATATAATATAGGTACATTTGTTTGTCTGTTTTCACTACCATATGTCTGCTTATTTTATATTTTAAGCCACAAAACTACTTTATGTAAGGCGTCGTGACTCAGTGGCAGTTACTTTTAACGTGGCTGTGAGTTCGATTCCTACACGAGGGAATAAATTAGTTTTATTTCCTGGATCTAGTAACAAGATGAAATGCGGCGTTGAGTTACACTTATCAACAGGCAATGTCTCGAAAATACGGCGGAAATTGTTGCACTAGGTTCCCTCTGCCTACAGTTGACACTGTTACGTATAATTTATATACTTAAAGTTTACCGTATCTATATTATTTTAGCACATCAAAGAATTCCTTTGTATTTTGACATTGGCCAAAGTATTTAAATTAAATTTCTCCGTAAAGTAAAATATGTAATTAATCTCGTAGCACTTTTATTGGAAAATTCTTATTGATATTCAAAATTAAGGAGTCAGTCGTGGCGCAGGGACACAAACGTGTGACTAGCGCGACAGGTTGTGGGTTCGATTCGATGTCGAAAAATAAAACATTTACTATATTAATTTTTTCATTACGTACAGAGGCAAAGTGCGGCGTTGAGTTCCGCCATGTAACATGCAAGGCCTCTAAAATTCGACGGAAAATGGCGATCGGAGTGTTTTAGCACTATACGGTTCCGTTCACCTACTCTGCTATGTAAAATAATCACAATAAAATCTGGTTAAAATAGCAATACATGACTAACTCAGCTATCCTATCTGACACACGTGTCACTAACACGAAACATACGATATAACTCATATAGCTGAGTGTATATAGCTTTCGGATCTAGTAACTTGAATGTATGGTGTGCTCTTTGAAATAAATTTTGGCTATTTTCAACCGATTTCAAAAAAGGAGGATATCGGTTTGATATATGCGTTTGGATAGTTTCAGTTACTAATAATAAACCATAATATACCAAATACTTTTGAACTGATTTTGAGAAAATTAGAATGTTTTCTTAGTTACAAATACTATCGCTATAAATAATGACATTCAAGACAATAATACACCACTAACTAACTCAGTTAATAATACACCACTAACTAACTCAGTTAATATTCACCACTAACTAACTCAGTTAACCTGCCGACGTCTAACATTCTCGTATATGTGACTGGCAGATGTCAAAAAGGTCACATACTCTGCCAAAGGCTGAGAGAATGAAGCTTTCGTACATATTAGTTTGTATTGTATTATCCTGTGCAAAAAAATATAATAAAAAAATATATATTATAATGTAATAGGATCGTGGCGCACAGGTGCAACGGTTTCTAGCTACAAAACGTAACGGTTGTGGATTCAATTTTCACTGGTTAGAATTAGTTAAGTATATTAATTTCTTTCTTCTCGAGGCCAGTCGTGGCGCAGCGGCACAAAGTGAGACTGTAAAACCGACTGGTTGTGAGTTCGATTCCCACTCGAGGAGATGAAATATTTACTTAAATTTATATCTCCATTTCTTAACTCTGGTATCGAAGCAAAGCGCGGCGTTGAGTTCTGCCACTCAACACGCAATTCCTACCCTGCTGTGTGCGGGATGCAGCGTGAAGCTGATTTATTTATGATTTATAATTTTTTTTATATTATATTAATTTCTTACATTAATTATTTACTCTAGTAAGAAGAATGACAATGGAATCCCAAGAAAAACAGACTGTCTTAACAGTAGATTCCAACGCTTCATCACTCATATAGCAGGGAAGCAAAAGGAACCTAGTGTTAAGACACTCCGTTCCCCATTGTTCCTCCCAATTTACAAGAACCTATGTTTGCAGTGGTGTAAATTAACGCCGCGCTTTGTCTTGTTTAACATATAAATAACGATATTATTACATTCTTAATAATCAAAAGCACATGCTATCAACACAAGAAACAATAACATTTACTTATACTAAGCAAAAAGGCGCATCTCCTATCAAGTTTATTCCCATATATACATACATCCATACATAAAAAGTAACAAGAGTCCCACAGGTTCGTAACCTACGAAGCACTTTACCAGATTGCGATTCTGACCTGACGTGAAATGGATAGTATATTAACGGAAGTGACTTTTGTTATTTAAGAAAATCCAGTTTAATAGAAAATCTTTTAATTATTGAAGATTTTAATAGGAAATAAAGAATTATAATGACAAAATTGCGGGTTCGATTCTCTTTTGAGAGATGAGAAAAATATTGATTTAGGTAATTTAAAAATATATATCTTTATGACAAGAGATAAACGTAGATAAGCGTGACGTATATTATACTAATAATAAACATTATATACTTATTTTTAAAGAAATGAGGCCGTCATGGCGCAGTCGGTGCTGGGAAAGCCACGTCAACGAAATGAATTACTTCCGCCTCCTCGCTCTGGTAACAAGAGAAAACGCGGCGTTCAGTTACGTACGTAGATTATGAGATAATACCTTACTTACATGAAACAAAAACCTAAAATCAGCCCCATAAATAGCAATAAAACGCTGTAAAATGTAAAACTGCGGCTTCACTCCAAACCTATTATTGTCGCATCGACTATAAAATGTTATTTAATTCGCAAGTGTATACATTACGCGACCGCACACCGTTTATAACAAGGCGGCATGTGCTGTAGCTTTGGACCATACATACATATATTATGCTTTACATGTATGGGCCATACATTGGTACATACATTGGTTTGAATTTGACCTTATTTAATATAATTGGTAATTTCATTTTAATATAACGAATCATTAAATTTTATATGAAATTCGTTTTGATATGTATTTTAAATGTGTTTTATATGATGATTTTTCAATTACATCAAAAATGTAGTAGCAGAAATGGAAAATATTTGCTTGAATGGTTGTGAGTTCGATTTCCGTTTGGGCTAATATATTTGCTTATCTGAACTTATTAGGCAAAAGGCCTCGGATTCTGTCACTTAGAGTAACGGCAAGTGACTCGAAATAAAAATTCAAAATTACAGGATTAAACTCAATAACATTGTATCTAAAGAGTACTTAAAGGTAACCTTCATACATATATTTATGTAATTCCTTCTACCTGAAACATCCAATTCTTTTCCTGTTTTTATTAATATTTCGAATTCAACACTGAAATATTTATCTGTACGTATAGGACGTATGTCAATTATACTTTTTTTTAGTTTCAGCCTGTATTCCGAATATAGCAGGGTAGGTAGGGAGGACCTAGTGATGAGAAACTTCGTCTCCAAGTTTTCCGCCCAATTTTCGAGACATTGTGTGTTCAATGGTGGAACTAAACGTCGCGCTTTGTCTTGTCACCAGAGCGAAGTAAAATATTCCTTTCCCAGAGTGGTCCCGCTGCTCCATGGCAGCCTTAGTCATGGAGCAGAAAAATATTATTTATATTTTTTTCCATTATAATAAAATTATAGCACTGACTTATGCATAGACTTAATACAAAAAAAAACTGGTATTTATTATAATTATTTAGTTACATATTGATATCTAACTTTCTGTTCTCTTTCTGAGCTAAAATAATGTTTGTATATTTATTTTAAACAGAAAAGAAAATATACAAAATAATATAATATAATTATTAATTATACATGTAACCACACACACAAAATGAAATTTATGAAAAAGAAGAAATATATTAAATTTGCATGTTTTTATTAGTACAATAAAAAAAATGCAAATTTCATATTATATATTTCTAGACACATCCAGTATATAATTTTGTCGTAACGCCTCGTGTCGTATTTACGGCAGGTGTTCTCTAGACCTTAAGTAGGTCTTAAAAAATTCACAAGTAAGAGTGCCTTTAAATTTTCGAGCGCCCTTAAGAGCTGAAGACAATTACTAATAATTATATTTATTCACCGAATTTTTAGCCTTTCGCGGCAACAAGGTGAGCAAGGGGAACCTAATGTTAAGGCACTCCGTATCCTATTTTCGCCTTATTTTCAAGACATTGTTAGGTAAGCGGCAGAAATCTACGCCACACTTTGTGTGCAATAGTGATGAACCCACTACTTAAATACTTAAATACTCTCTTATAGAGCCACGATGGCCTCTAATATGTGTTGTTTCATATTACGCAATATTAAAGACGTACTCGTATACAATACTTGCTATATTATGGGACAAAAATGAATGACCCTTATCAAAGATTTTTTTTAAATTTTTACTTATCATTTAAAATATACCACGGTTTCCTTAAACCTGATACAACTCTCGGGGCCAATCGTGGCGCAGGGGCACAAAGTGTGACTGTATAATCGACGGGTTGTGGGTTCGATATCCATTCAAGGAAATGAAATATTTATTTACATTTATATTTGAAATATTTAAAAGAAGTTAACATATAAATATAAATAAATATTTCAAATATTTATTTACATTTATATGTTAACTTCTTCGATTTCGCGCTTTCCCTCGACTGGTGTCGCGGCGTTGAGTTCCGCCACTCAACACGCAATGCCTCCAGAACTCGGCAGAAACTGGGGAACAGAAAGCGGAAGCTGATTTTCATTTTGATACAACTCTGCAGACATTCCACAGACCCCTTACCTCCAATGTTAAGTAAAATTTAGGGTAAGTGAGCTCAGAACGAGAGAAATCTATTATTTCCTTTAACTATACTCCAAGGCCAGTTACCAATTTCTTTTAATATTATTTTTTTTCTCAGTGCAAATCGAACCTACCACCATTTCAACTATTTAACACATATCCATAACTTCATTATCACCATTTCACAGATTAGTTTGTAAGAAACATCAAAAAACGTTGTTTTAGCCAGCTCCACTATACAAAACGTAATCTCAGCTATCTTAACAGGCACTAGCCAAGCTAGGGCTTCTAAAATATTCACTTCAATCGTCTAGAACTCAGGCTTTGTAGCATACGATGTACGTACTCATATAACGCAATATGCTACATGTTTGTATGGGGAGGTCACAATGTATGGTTTGATTGTTTGCTTCTATTTTCTAATAATACCTTAAAGAAATAATACCTAAACTAATATTATAATTGGTTTGGATGAACGCATTAATTTCGAAGAGGAAAAGAGAAGAAAATATTTTTCTGCTTTGTAAATTTCTAGCTTAGCTCTTAGTTATTATTTTTTTTACACGCGTACGAAACCGCAGGTCATATCTAGTACTTACATATATATGGATGTGATAGTATACAAAGACATATGTTATTCCACAATTTTTCCACGATTTAAAGGGTGTAGTTATCACATGGCGCATATCTCGTATTTATCAACAGAGAAAATCTAGTTCTACAATCCTCATTTCTCCACGTTCTCATAAGAGACATTATGTATCTGAGAGGCACTTAAAATAATTTGAAAACAAAGAGAATTGGATCCACTACCATCACGTATACAGACGTACGACAGGAACATGTCGTCATTAAAAATAGTATAAGCAATATTTTTTTATTCTACAACATTGCACCGGCACCTACCTAAAAACTCTGTACCTACTGTCTGTTCAATTATTAAACTTTGCTATCCAGTTATTTGCATGCGAAAATTGTACTCTAACATTTTTTTAAATATTTTAAACAAAACATATAGTATTTATTTAAAAATGAAATTCATTCCGCTTTGTGTGGGTTGATTTTGTTTTAAAAATATCTCCACTATCTGATGTTTGAAAATGTATATTTAAAATGTTATTTTTGCTTTGAAAAATGTTTTTGTCACAATTTTGTAGACGAAATGTGACGGTGAGTTCCGACACTCAATACGTATTTTCGTTGAAAACGGTTGAAAATGGTGGACGGTGTATCTCGACACTGGGTTCTATCCAGGCTACCTAGATTTTAAATTTCAAAAATTTCAGTTTGGCTATGTCAAAAACCTAATAAAGTACCTGTGATTATCCTTAATTTGTGATTTAGAATAAAATCCAAAAACAAAGATTATATTAAAAATCTTAAATTTCCGGGTAAAACCAAATAAATGACATATTTGTTATAAAAATACCTTGACAAACATAATTGACCAAAAAAGTTTCAATTAACCATGTTAACGAATGTAGCGCGTCTACTAATCAAATTAGTCGCGTTTACTCTTTAAATTTGTACGCGGTAGAGAGGTATTTATATCTTTAAAATCTTTTTATAGTTTGCCAAATGACCTGTCTGTCAGTATAGAATAACTAACCCCAATTCGTTTCTAGAACGTAATCCAAATCCAAAGAATTATTTCAAATTTACTTAGGAAGAGAGATGAGCTCGGACAGTGGAGGTAGACGTTCGAGACTGCTCCAAGTCATCTCTGTGCAGCGCAATGTGCCCGACATCAGCATAGCGATAAATACAATGTGGAATGTTTCTTCTTTCGTAATATTCTAGACCAGGATAGTTAGAGCAAGTTCTCATGACAAGCGATAAATATTTGTATACTGTTCACATGACACGCACTTGTCAGACGTTGAAAGCGCCTTGCTGCGGCCGCCAAGGTTCAGTGGAGTTCTTACACTTGTCAAAGATGGACGTAGAAACATTTTACGTTGATTTTATTTAGACGGCAGAAACGACGCGACAGAAGACGGAGATATTGGGTCCATCCAATTTTGTCACACAAACTGATTGAAAGCCAGTACATAATTTACTAATGAGAATTAAATTATGTTAAGCCCGTCAGTCTTTTTAAGTTCCTGTGTGAATAATCACTAATAGTTAATTGTCATTTCTGTGACCCAGAACGTTCAAAGCGCGTGCTAACAACAGTCGAGCGCTAGCGCACCGTTCATCGTGCGCTTTACTAAGCGTATTGTACGGCCTGAATCAAATGTTTGTAGTTGTAAATTCAATCAGCTTCACGTGTGGGATACAGA
Organism: Heliconius hermathena; assembly: GCA_013403705.1. NCBI lineage: Eukaryota > Metazoa > Arthropoda > Insecta > Lepidoptera > Nymphalidae > Heliconius > Heliconius hermathena. The sequence goes on along the minus strand of JAAIXJ010000336.1, from coordinate 1,604 downwards.
TCCCATACACAGCAGGGGAACCTAGTGTTAAGACACTCCGTTCCCCACTTTCTGCCGAATTCTGGAGGCATTGCGTGTTGAGTGGTGGAACTCAACGCCGCAAACGCAAATGAAAATATAAATGTAAAAAAATATTTCTTTTCCTCGAGTGGGGATCGAACCCACTACCAGTAGATTTTACAGTCACACTTTGTGCCCCTGCGCCACGACTGGCCTTTGCCCTGACTTTGTAGTTGTAAATGCGCATTATCACAACGCGCTTTGAACGCTATCTGAACGGACTCTTATATTCGCTTTGTTTTGCTCGCTGTAGTTATATAATATAAAAAAATAAAACTCTTCCACTTATCCTCAAGTTCTAATGTAGATTTAAAAAAAAAATCTAAAAAGTGGCGGAACTCAACGCCGTATACAATGCGAGAGACATTGTCTCGTCTCTAAATATATATCTTGTATATTTTTTCATTAACTCGAAACGCTATATTGAATTCCTCTTTAAATTAATTTAATTTGTACCGTCCTTATCGACGCTATCCTGTCGTGATATTGCTTTTTGATCTACTGAGGGTCTTTTAATTAATTTAATTTAATTATGTAATGTACGGAAATTCTACTTACAAAAATAATAACAAATAAAAAAACGATTAAAAAATCAATGTAGCGCTCAAATTAGTTAGTTAAGTAGTTCACAATTAATAGTAGTAGAAGTCTAATTTAAAAATATATATATATTACAACAATTACCTCACGCGGGAATCGAACCCAATACATTTAAATTAAAAACACATAAATAACAAGTCACGGAGTCGAAAGATACAAAAATACTAATGGATTTTCAATACATGTTATCAAATATACGATGTTTGTTCGCACCTTTATTCTGTATCATCGCCGTATAAAACGATATCTGATTTCTCACATTACCTTTTGTGCCATTATTAGTCGATTATATTAATACTTCACGCTGTATCCCGCACATAACAGGCTAGGCGGTGGGAACCAAGTGTTCCCAAAGCAATTTGAAACGAGCAAAGTGATATGATCCTAACTCCTAACTAATAGATATTACGCTAAATGACGTAACCCACCGCCGTACTTTGTCTAAACAAACTGAGGTTACGCAAAATATTTTAACTTAAACATGTTAAAAGAACTACCACCGGCTAGAAAGGCAGTTCTGCTCAGAAGAGCCAGCAACAAATGTTAAAAAAAATATACATTTCCTAGCAAAAATCGAACCCAAAACCATCGTTCTATACTGTTCCACTGCGCCATCTTGTCGTATCATTAGTTCACAAATATAACACCATTTGCTCGTTTCTTCAATATACCTGCTCGTACCTACTGTAGCAACATTCCGTTACCACACATATCAGTTGGATTTATTATCACGCGATGTTATATTTTCGCCTCCATTTTGCTTACTTTGTATAATTTTGCTTTTCGTTATTTGAGCAATAAAGTCTCAAAAAAAATTAGGATATCTCCTATAAAACTTTTGTTTCTAATCTAATACACGAATAAATCAATTTCCACCCGGAGAAATTAAATATTTAATATAAATCAGCTTCACGCTGTATCTCGCACACAGCAGGGTAGGCAGA
>JAAIXJ010000302.1:286679-327444 GCA_013403705.1 Heliconius hermathena | reverse complement strand
TAAGCCGCACCAGGCAACAAATACCCTAGCTACGCCACTGCCTTGAGTTCATTGAAACGCCGATAACTTTTTTTTAATGAACAGATTTTGATAAAACGACTTTAAATGTTAAGTTGAGTTTTCAGAGAAAAATGTGAGACAAGAAATTCAAAAAAAATATTTTTGCTTTCTATAATATTATTCTTTTTAAGTGTCCCTATATCCATTTCAGACAAAATTACTAAATTTACAGACAAAATATTTTTACTGTTTTATTATATATAGAGATTTTCATTTCTTCGCTCGGATATCGACTCAAACGTTAAAAGAGCGAAGGACAAAGGACGTTAAAGACTTCTACCTCACAACAGACAATGCATCCAGAATTCGGCAAAAAGTGGGGAGCGGAGTGTCTTAACACTAGACTTTCTCTGCCGACCGTGTTATATGCGAGATACAGCGTGAAGCTGATAAAAATTGATTTAATAATTAGCTACTAATCGCGAGTTCAACTATCTATATATTTTAGATGATGGTCTTAGGGTATGATTGCTTATCACTAGGAGAAATCGTTCACGAAGTGATGCATGTTTTGGGCTTCTCCCACGAACATACGCGCCCGGATAGGGACCGTTACATTACTGTATTGTGGAATAATATAAAATCAGGTAATGTCCATATTGTATATATTACTTTCCAAAAAAACGGTGAGAAAACAAGTTCTTTTTTAGCTTCACGCTGTATCCCGCATGTGGCAGGGTAGGAAGAGGGAGCCTAGTGTTAAGACATTCCGCCCCCCACTTTCCGCTTAATTTTTTGAGATATTGAATGTTGAGTGGCGAAACTCAACGCCGAGCTTTTGCTTTTTTTTGCTTGGCGTCAAAGCGAAAAGATAAAAATTTTAATAAATGATATATATTTTTATCATTTTCCACTGAATTCTGTAGGCATTGCGTGTTAAGTGGTTGGACTCAACGCCGCGCTTTCGCCACGACACCAAAGCGAAGAAATGAAAATATTAAATATTTAATTTCCTCGAGTGGTATCGAACCCACAACCTGTGACGTTTGCACGTTTGTGCCCCTGCGCCACGATTGCCCTCATAAATTTAAATATATTAAACAACATAACGTAATGTAATATTGTTATAGGATATAAAAAATACTTTGAAATAAGAGAAGACGATCCTTTATCGAACTTTCCTTACGATTATGCAAGTGTGCTGCATTATCCACAAAGAGCATTCTCAAAGAATGGTCAGTATACTATAATGACTGAGGTAAGTAAATAAATATTTGTATTATTAAAGCGATTTCGTTAATAAATATATATACAGGGTGGAAGTGTCAGCGCTCCTTTTACGGGAACAGCATACGTATATATACGTACTTATAGGGTAAAATATTTTAAACTTATACCTAAAGAAATTAATCAAGATACCTCAACAGTTTAAACGTAGGATTTTTTTTTCATTTCACGATGTTTGTCCGTACCTGTATTTCGTGTGACGCAGTTACGCAAAGATGCGAATAACGTAAACGCATCTACTACAAAAGTACTGTTAATCAACTTTGAACTTTGCCGCCAATACCTACGACTCGATTTCGGAATGAGGCGTATTCCCTTTGATAGATGCATGTGTGCGTGCGTCGTTCTTGACAAATGGCGTTTTATATTACAACAATAATTATATAAAAAAATAACATTTTTTAAATTGTATTAGACTTTAATAGAGTAGTTAAAACTGTGGTTTCATTTAAAGTGGTGCTGACACTTCCATCCTGTATTATATGGCAATAAAATCAAAATAAATTTATATCAATAAATATTTAGGGCGGTATTAAGATTGGTCAAAGAGAAGCATTGAGTGAGCTGGATGTTGAAAAAGTTGGAATGATTTATGGAATAGAATGTGTTGAGCGGAACAAAAATTACTTGCTGAAGACTTGTCCAAGTGCAGTAAAAGTTAATAAGGAGCCTAGTAAAGTCACTGCAAAAGAAATAGAAGACTATTACAAAGAAAGAACATGGCAGTATGGAATCGTTAATTATAAAATAAAGGATAAAATAGAATTTAGTAGGTTTTTCTTCTACTTAATGTGATATAATTGTAATAATATTATAATATAATAAGTATGTATATTAAAAAAAAATCTTTAAAATGTTGAATTATGACTATTTCTAACGGGTTGCAGCGTCAGAAGAACGGCAAAATATTCAAGCAGTTTTGAAACATATTGAAAAGGAGACCTGTATCGAATTTAGAGATACAAGTATACCAAACCAAAATTCTGACGAAGATGATAATAACAAAAGCGATCAGATAGATGAAAATAATAATGCAACAAGTACAACAACTGGTGACGGAGGAGAGCATGACGAGAAATTACACAACATCGATAACGAAGTTTTGGATGTTGATGACGAATTCAATGTAACTTTACTTAGATTTGGTAAAGAAAAGAAACTGAACAAATCTATAGGTAATTTGTTATTCACTAAATATTATAGCAATGGCGTTTTTTTTAAATATTGTAACTTTTTTTTGTCATCATGTTTCGAAATTGTAATAAAGTATCTACTTTACTTTATTAATTTTATTAATATTTATTTAAATGAACTGTCGATTTAAAAATTTGCGCTTTTAACGGCTATTTAGATTTGTCTCTATATGACACTATATTTCTAATATTTTTCAACATTATTTTTTTTAATAAAAAAAGTAACAACGGTAATGACAAAGAAGGTCAGAATTCCATTACCTCTTACCGCTTCGAGACGTCACGCTGCCAGCGTGCTGGAAATAGTGAGGTCATCAGAACCAGGCTGCGAATGTCCACCTCCTGGTCGTCCGCAAGGAAGAAAAGTATGACCTCAGTACATTTTTTTTATACTTTACTAGTTTTTATAATACAAGACCACAAAAGCAAAGTGTTACTGCGTCGATTAGTAAACGATGATTGTGGGTTTAGTCCCAATTTAGAGAATTAATAATTTCATTTATCCATTCTGGTTAGACAAAGTACGACGTTGACGTCCGCCCCTCAACTAGTATTGTCTTGAATTGCGGAAAACGCAGAATGAAATATCTTGGGTCTCTACCTACTCTACTAGAAACGAAACAAGGCGTGAAGCTTAATAAAAATATATTGTATGTAAGTTGGTCACAATTATTTTGTTACATCTTATCTACTGACTAGAAAAAAATTACAGACTACAGCGTAAGAAGCAAATTATAATTTCTTTGCTTAAAACACATGTTTTTCTTTTTATATAATATTTATTTATGTAAGCCTAAGATTTAACATAAACAATCTTTTTAATTTACCCGCGTTATTTTATCTTACGTAATAGTTAATGATAAAAATTAAAATATAATATATATTTAGGTTCTGACCATAAATTCGGATTGCTTCAACTCGGTAAACGACCTCCTCCACCTGTTCGTCCACGTGCTGGGCTTAGATCACCAACACAACATGCACGACAGAGACTCTTATCTACATATATTGTGGGACAATATTTCACCAGGTAGATATAGTTTACTTAATTAAGTTAGCTTCACGCTTTATCCTTAGCGGGGTAGTAGAACGGAGCGCCAAACGCTACGGTCTCTACATACCTCTTTAGCCTCGTCCTCTGTCATCAATCTCTTCATAGGCCCTCCTGGGGATCCTTATGCTTTTTACGTGACCTTCCTCCAGTATCTTTGATAATGATTTCGAAGGTCCAACCGAGCTCTCCTCCCTACCTCTCTTACCATTCTTTTTTCCATCATAAATCTTTTTTGACATTCTTTCTTCACTCATTCGTTCGACGTGCGCAAACCAGCTGAGCACGTTTTTCTTCATTCTCACCGTGACATCCTCGCTAGTATCTGCCATTCTGTAGATATAGTTTTTATCTAATATTGTATTTTTTTAATTAAATATTTTTCTTACCTAAGTGTGGAATAACACTTTATAAAATGTTAAAAAATATTTTTAAAAATTGTATTGTCTCTTGCCAAACGATAATTCTTAGTAATTATCTTTGAGTAGTGGAAATTTGTAAAAATCTCCCTACAGGGATTCTAACAACATAAATAAGTTGCAACAAGCGTATAAGACTTTCGACGTACTTCGATGAGAACGTATGGCTTAGTTGGTCAGAGCTCTTGGACGGTTTCCAAAGAGGCGCGGTTTCAAATCCCGCTACGTTAAATTTTTTATACGTTTTCTTATTAAGTATTTTTCTTTCCTACCTGTGTTGGAATAAGAGTCTGAAAAATGTTAAAAAATATATAATATATATAATATTTTTAAATATTATTAGAGCAATTATTTTGTGAAACTATTATTACGTATCATTTAACTAAACGTAACGTGAATTAAAGAAGCATAAATCGTATTATTACTTCAGAGTTGTTTAGTGTGAATTATATAAACAGTGTAGCCAACTGTAACGACCAACGCCTTATGTATTGCAATTAAAAAACCGAACGCACATATTCCCTGAAATTAATCTACATTATGTAAACGAGATTTATAATCGATCAAAACGCGGCTTCGCCCGCTTAAATTTATTGTTATATTATAGCTTTTTTGTTAGTTTCCCGATGCATCCCTTGTATTATCGGATATGCATAGGAAACCTAATGTTAAGATACTCTTTTTCCCATTTTCCGCCGATTTCGATACACTGTGTGTTGAATTACGTAACTCAACACCGCACTTTTTGCCTTGGTACCAAAGTGAAGAAATAAAAATAATAAAGAAATAATGATTCATACTACAATTCGGCGAAAAATTCTCGAAAAATTCGGCGGAGTGTCTTAACACTTGTTTCCCTCTTCTTGCCTTGATATATAAGGGAAGCTATATAGCGTGAAGCTGAAAACACAATAGATTTAAGTTATTAATTAGTTTTTTTTTTTATATTATTAAAGAAATAAAAGAAGATATGCAGAGGATCCTACCTCCAGCTGCCTCTGCCGGATTCCCCTACGACTATCAAAGTGTTATGCATTATCCTTGGCTTCAAATTAAAGATGGAGTCACTAATATTATGTATCCAATTTGGGTAAGATTTGTATTTTAAGATAACATAATGTAGTTTTTATGTATAATATCTAGGCATATTACTCAGGCCAGTTGTGGCGCAGGGGTACAAGCGTGCGAATGTAAACCCAACAGGTTGTTGGTTCGATTCCAACTCGAGGAAATGAAAGATTTAATATTTTCATTTCCTCACGCAATGCCTTCAGAATTGCGCGGAAAGTGGAGAACGAAAATGTCTTAACGGGAACGGAGTGTCTTAATATTAGGTTCCCAAGTTCCCTCTGCCTACTACATGCGGTATATAATGTGAAGCTAACTACTTTAGTCAAATATATTTTCTAAGACGTATACGTATATAAATTTAAGAGCTTCTTTTCACAGAATACTAAAAGTAATATTTAAAAATATGAACTACATATATAAAATATTTTGATTTTTGCCAAGTGTTGTCGTTTATAACATTATACTCAAACCGAAGGCTTAGAAAATAAATATGACACTACTTATTCAACATTAAATACTTTATATTTATCATTTCTCCGCTATATGGAAACAAGAAAGTGTTTTGACACTAATATCTATCTATACCTTAGAGAGAGAGAACAAACGTGAAGCTGTTTTTTTTAACTATAGCCTGTCTTCCTTGGTTTTTTGCTTTATAAAAAAATATATTAATTTCTAGAACGATGGTTGGGCTATGGGACATTGGCAAGGATTAAGCTGGACAGATGTACAGAAAATAAATACTATTTACAAAGAGGAATGCTCGAAACGTCAAACTGAAACGAAAAAATAAATTTGCTCGAATTTACAATTATTATAATTTCAAAAATCTATTTTGTGGTTTTTTTTTACTTAACTTAGAACATGCTTTAATGAATTTCATTATGTAAAGACGATGCATGACGATGATAAGGCAAACAATCGTGTTCTCAGGAGCTAGGAGGAGGAACTATCTAAATATTTAATAATAGTAATATTATATTTCTTTATTGTACACCCAGAAAATATAACAAAAAGGAATAAATAAGAAAGAAATATACAAGGGGCGGCATTATCGCTATAACAGCGATCTCTTCCAGGCAACCTTAAGGCATAAGACGCAAAGGATAGGGGAAAGAGTTGGTGACTAATAAATATCATAAAGCATAAAATTAAAAATAGACAAAAATATATACGTTATATAAATACATATCATTAATAATATACATACATGGCCACATAATATATAACTAATAGTGTTAAACTTTTACAACTTTTACATAGTCCAAAAAAAAAAACCAGAAAAATAAAAGATAAAGACGCTCAGAAAGTATGAAAATATTTTCTGTTTTACTGATTAGTAAAAACGGTTAAAAAAAGTTAATTATTTAGCCCGTCTAATATTCAAAGCTAAATCATTTGAGAGTAGGAAAAGCTGTAATTGTTTAATGTAAAGGAATCGTTAAAGAAAGATGAGGAATGGAAATTTTCAGTGTTAAATTTTGATTTGAGCATAAATGTCGGGAATGAGATCGCCCCAAAAACTTAAGACGCTCTTTTAGATAAGGTGAGGTCATTGATTCGAACAGTACACAGTAAAAAAGATGAAGAATAAGAGTATTCCTGCGAAGTCGGATTGGGAATCACTTGAGCTTTGTTTGAAACGCGGAGACGAGGAAGGAAAGAACAAAGAGAGAAAAATTAACCGTATTGCAACATTTTGTAGCAGCTCAAGTTTGTTAAATTGCTCTTCTTTTAAGTTAAGATAACACATTCTTGATTACGCTGATTCACAGCGTAATCAAGAATTAGTATAAGGAGATACTGTACAAACGCAACTTTAGTTGGTAAATACGCAATTTTAGTTGGTAAATAACGCAACTTTAAAAGATGTCCAATCGAAGCAAACGTCTTCCTACTCATGACATATTTTGATCAATAAAAATGCCAAGATTTTTAACAGTCGTACTGTACGTTATTATTTGTCCACTCAATAGTATAAGAGGTTAAAAGGACGTATTAAAGCTAGATAAAAGCTTTGAGCTGACTGTGGAAATAGTCGCTAAGTTACTATTTAATAAATTTATCGCCGCAGGTAGTTCAGACACTTTGGAATGGCAATAAATTTGTAGATCATCTGCATAGAGTTGGTAAAGGGAAGAGATATGTTGGAAAATATTTTTAATAAAAAGTGAAAATAAAAGAGGAGACAACACGCCACCCTGACAAACGCCTGCACTATCTGAAGACCGAGTATCAACCGCTATCGCAAGTGGTATTGTCCTTTTTGGGTACAGGAATAATTTGAGCTTCTTTCCACGCCGAAGGGAATTTTGCAGGAATCAATGGAAAAATTAAGCATGGAGGTCAGGATAGGACAAATGATATCAAGTATGTGGATGATCATTTTACGACTGATACAATCAGCACTAACAGCGTCAGAGCTGATAGCCAGAATATTCTTCTTAACATCACTTTTCGTAAATTTACTCAACAAGAATTGAGGCCAGTCGTAGCGCAGCAGCACAAAGTGTGACTGCAAAATCGACTAGTTATGGGTGTCGAACCCACCACCCCCCACTCGAGGAGATGAAATATTTACTTCAATTTATATTTCTATTTCTTCGCTCTAGTATCGAGGCAAAGCGCAGCGTTGAGTTCTGCCAATCAACACGCAATGCCTCCAGAATTCGACAGAAAGTGAGGAACGGAGTGTCCTAACACTAGGTTCCCTCTGCCTACCCTGCTGAGTGTGGGATACAGTGTGAAGCTGATTTTTTTTTTAAGAAATTAGGAGCGTTAGGATAGATAAAGTCAGTGAAGTTATTTAATTATTTTTTGCTTGGTAGTATCATTAATATTACTCGAAGAAGAATTTCTCTTCTTCGAGTAACATTATGACACTACCAATTATTTATTGAGCTTATTTAAATCTATATTCTGAGGATTGACGCTTCTAAGAGCTTTATACATTCGCAGTCCTATGGATTCGAAAAATTTTGATACTCTATGAAGCTCATCTTCTTCGACTATTCTTCATAAATCATGAATATGGCGTCGCTGGCAGTCTCGATACAGGGTGTGTCGAGACTGCCAGCGACGTCATACTAACCGAACTGGTCGGTCGGTTCCCCAGTCTCGGCCCGCTCCGTTCAAATTTTTATACGGTTTCTAAATAAGTATTTTTCTTTTCTATGTATGGAATAACGCTTTAAAAACATTAAAAATATCAAACAGTGGAATATGTAGATGACTATATCTTTCTCGGTCAAACAATTCCCCCATACCGACAATTGTCTAAAGAAATACTAGTCTCTTAAGGAGGTCATGATAAATAAATCTATACCTATGTCTGAAAAGAAGAAAAATTTTAACAGCTGCATTCTACCGGTCATGACATATGGCTGCCAAACATGAGCATTTACAAATCAAGCAATTAATAAACTAAAAGCAAGAAATAGAGAGGAGTATGTTGGGTGTTAAATTAAAAGACAAATTGAGACTTACCAAAATCAGGGAAAAAACCAATTGACCGATGTAACCGAAGTGAACAAGTGACCGATGTGACCTACAAGATAAAAAGACTGAATTGGAAATGGACTGGCCATATTATGAAATCCAATAAGGAAAAATGGACAAGAAATATAATCGAATGGTATCCTCGAGATGGAAAACGTCGAAGAGGCAGACAAATAAGACGCTGGGAAGATGATCTTGGAGCCCAAGGGATGAAGAAGAGGAGCAAAGGACTGGGTAGAGTGGAATAGCCTGGACCTTTGTCAAAATGCCTTTGTCAAAATGTCAACCTGACTCAGAATACATGAAATAATTCATAATTATATCTACTATTGAAACTTAAAACTATATCAAAATATTAATTAAATAAAGATAATTGCTTTATAACTATAATTTTTTTTGTTAATAGTTTTATTAATGTCAAAATTGCATTCAATTGTAATTATAAGCATGAATCAATGTAAAATATCTTTTCTGTGTATAAAAGTCAGGGAAATAAAGGGTATTATTATTAATTATTATTATAAGAGAAAGCTGGAGCAGGATATTGATCGTGTTTACCACATGATGGATAGAAGATACGAAAATTAAATCCAGAAGTGACTATTTATACGGATACAGCAGGGAAAGGGGGATTAAGAAAAGAGCAAGAAGCAAAATTAAAATGATTACTCGGCAGATGTTATAGAAATATTAATTTAGTATTAATACTAAATAAAACATGTTTAATTTGTATTTATTGTATTATTTGTGTTTCCACTGACCCCATTAGCTGTATTATTTCAAATATTTATAAATATAGTAACCCGACAAGTATAATAATATCGTATCTAAAACTTCACTTTTAATTGTTGCTTATCATAATCGTCACTTGGCCTATAAGCAACTATATATATTTATTAGAATATATTTTGTTTCAACCCAGTCTGCCCTACTTGCCTATTTTTTATCATGGGTCCATTATAATATGGAATCCTTGCAACTTACAAATTATTTCGTACAATGAAATATATATATATATATATATATATATATATATATATATATATATATATATATATATCATATTTATATTAATCAGATGATGATTTAGCAATAAATTTGCTTTAATCATCTGTATCGTCATCGTCGTCTCGAGGAAACATAATAGTTGTACCACTCATTTTCATTTTGTTATCATTACTGCTTTTATCGATTGATTCATTTTGTTTTTCATTTGAGTTTTCAATTTGAACATCTGTTTCTTTTTCTAAATCAGTATTTTCATTTTCGTTTGGATCTACAAATTGTCCAAAATCCGGATCCCTATCTTTAATTTGATTTTTATTTAATTTTATACGATCATTACCACTTTGTTCTCCTAGGTCATCTTCTCTACTATTATTTAGATTTTCATTTGATTCAAAAACGAATTCAACTACTTTTTTGTTTCCAGAGTCATCATCTTCATTATTTTCTTCTTCGTGTGATTCTTCTTCTTTTTCCTCGTCTTTATCTTTATCGACTTTTTCTTCGCCATTGTCTTTATCTTGTAACGTCATCTTACACGAATCTAATAAATTATTAATATTTCTTCTGTTACACTCATGGCCAAAATACATGTGTAAACGCATTCTATCAAGTTGTGATAGGGTTTCCGATGGGAGAATGACAAGTCCAGGTTCCTTAAAAATCATGCGTAAATCGTTATTTATATTTTTTAAGTTGAGTTTATAAATACATATTATTTATTATAGATAAGTAAATATATATTTATAAACTCAATTTAAAAACTATAAAAGGCCAGTCGTGGCGCAGGGGCACAAAGTGTGACTGTAAAATCAATTGGTTGTGGGTTGGATCCTCACTCGAGACAGCGTTTGTCTGCAATGAAGATAGATGGTTGGGAGTTCGATCATCAGTTCAAGAAATTAATTATTTTTATTTTCTCAGTCTAGCTAGTTACACAAATTTATATTTCCATTTCTTCGCTCTGGTGTCGAGGCTAAGCGCGGCGTTGAGTTCTGCCACTCTACACGCAATGCCTCCAGAATTCGGCAGAAAGTGGGGAACGGAGTGTCTTAACACTAGGTTCCCTCTGCCTACCCTGCTGTGTGCGGGATACATCGTGAAGCTAAAAAAAAATTATATATAAATCAAGCCATTACCAAAGCTAAGATAGTAGCTTTCCCATTTATGCTATACGCGCGTTCATGGAAATGCATTACACTAAATGGATCATACTCTACTGAACTCCTTACTGAATCTGTTGGCTCCTTAATGAATAAGTTGCGATAGCCTATAACAATATATTAGTAATTAAGTCACTAAACTACAAGGCCAGGCCAGTAGTGGCCCAGAGGCACAAGAGTGTGACTGTAAACGCGACAGGATGTGTGGTTCTATTTCTACTCGAGGAAAAGAAATATTGAATATTTGAATTTCTTCGCTCCGGCGCCGAGGCAAAGCTCTGCATTGATTTCCGCCACTCAACACGCAGTGCAATGGATTCAGAACTGGGCGGAAAGTGGAAGTGAAAGGGAAGCAAAGTGTTTAAACACCAGGCCTACCTTGCTACATACAGGATACAGCGTGAAGCTGAAAAAAAAATCATCGTTAATATCACGCTTAGAAGAGTAGGCGGAGAGAACCTTTATAGACGCTTACTTGGCACAAACGTTAGTTTTTGCGCTTATTATACAAGTTTAAAAAAAGTATACTTATTAGGAAAGTTATTGAGGAATATCAAACATTTTAAACGTTTCCAACGTTTGCCGACATTCCCAAAAACTTACAGTAATATGTCACTCACGAGTGAGAAAATGTTACTGTTCATAATTTCTAATAAGTTAAAATGTTAGTTAGTACCTGGATGGATATTATTCCACAACACTTTGATGTACTTGTCACGATATGGATGTGACACTTCATCTTTAAAACCAATTCCGTGTAGAAGCGTATGTAATATGTCTCTTTGCCTCAAGCAATCGTAGCCTAAAGTGACCACCTAAAGAAACAAGATAAAAAAAAATATTCTATTTAATATACCGTATACCGCGAGGTTTAGTCAACACACAATGCCTCGAAAAAATCAATTGATAAACTGCAAGGTTTGAAATCCATGCAGTTTCCACTACGATTCCACCACGTTGCGTCTGGAATTAAGATGGAAATTGAAGAAGGGAGCGTCTAAATAATTCTTCCTAACTACCCTCATAACATGGACATTGGAAAGATGCCCAAATACTATTAAAAAAAATTGCTCCTTGTAAAATAAACAATATCTCCTTTCATTTGTTACGTATCATCAATGTAAAGTATTTTTAATTAAATTTAAAAATCAAAAATCCAATCAGCTTCACGCTGTATCCCGCACACGGCAGGGTAGGGATAGGGAACCTAGTGTTAAGACACTTCGTTCCCCACTTTCTGCCGAATTCTGGAGGCATTGCGTGTTAAGTCAACTCAACGCCGCGCTTTGCCTCGACACCAGAGCGAAGAAATGGAAATATACATTTAAGTAAATATTTCATCCCCTCGAGTGGGGATCGAACCCACAACCAGTCGATTGTACAGTCACACTTCGTGCCGCTGCGCCACGACTGGCCTCAATATAAATTAATTAAATTTAAGATAAATCAAACTTTACAAGATTTTTATTCTTACAACTTCTCCACTTTGCATAAATTGTGGTTCATGGACGCAGGCTCTATCCTTATTAGGATTAGTAAAATGAAGCCAAGTCTTGTTATCCTTAGGTTTCTTAGATTCTTCGTGGAATTCAATACACGATTCGGATTCGATAATCGCCATGGCCGTTTGTATAGATGAATTGATGTACTTATCTGTTTTCAGAGAAACGAATTAATTAGCATTGTTATTATTTTAGACATTTTAATTTTAAAGGGTTAATCCACACTTAGGAAAGAAAAATACTTATTTAGAAAACGTATAAAAATTTGAACGTAGCGGGACTCGAAACCGACCATGCCGGTTTCCAGGAGGCGCGGTATTAGTATTATTATTTTTTCTAAAATAATAATGGTTAAAAATCCCCATGTTTTTCATCTTCATATCCTGATTCAGATAGATTTGTATAGATATCGGTAACTTGCAATAGTCCTAACTGAGGTATGTTTCTATTTCGATGTATAGGTATACTTTTTAATTGAAGAGATCAACTAGACGAATATACAACAATGAACGTATAAATTTTGTTTAATTTTATAGTAAATCTTGAGGCCGGTCGTGGCGCAGAGGCACGAAGTGTGACTGTAAAATCGACTGGTTGTGGATTCGATCACCACTCGAGGAGATGAATCNGGTTCGATCCCCACTCGAGGAGATGAAATATTTACTTAAATTTATATTTCCATTTCTTCGCTCTGGTGTCGAGGCTAAGCGCGGCGTTGAGTTCTGCCACTCAACACGCAATGCCTCAAGAATTTGGCAGGAAGTGGGAAACGGAGTGTCTTAACACTAGATTCCCTCTGCCTACCCTGCTGTGTGCGGGATACAGCATGAAGCTGATTTATATATTTTAATTTCTTCGCTCTGGTGTCGAGGCAAAGCGCGGCGTTTAGTTCCGCCATTCAGCACGTAATACCTCCAGAAATCGGCGGAAAGTGGGGTACGGAGTGTCTAAGCACTAACATTCCCTCTGCCAACCCTGCTGTGTGGGTAATACAGCGTGAAGCTGAAAAAAAAAATATTACTTTGCTTATACACTCCTTTCTGGTAACTAGATAAAGCGCAGCGTTGAGTTATGCCACTCACACACAATACATAAAGTCTTAAAAATCGAGCAGAAAGTGAACTGAGCGTCTTCACTCTAGGTTCTGTATTGAATGCGGGATAGATGACTCTATAGAAAAATTTTAGTAAATTTTAAGTTTTGCTTACCATAAGTTTGATTGTCTAAGTGGTACCTGATAACTCCTTTAGGCCAAAGGTGGCTTATATCTTGTTGCAATTGAAGTAATTTAGTATTTCGCATCGTGTTTACTAAATTAGAAATAAACAAATAATAAAACTTCTTAAAAAGAGGCCAGTCGTGGCGCAGCGGCACGAAGTGTGACTGTAAAACCGACTGGTTGTGGGTTCGATCCCCACTCGAGGAGATGAAATATTTACTTAAATTTATATTTCCATTTCTTCGCTCTGGTGTCGAGGTTAAGCGCGGCGTTGAGTTCTGCCACTCAACACGCAATGCCTCCAGAATTCGGCAGAAAGTGGGGAACGGAGTGTCTTAACACTAGGTTCCCTCTACCTACCCTGCTGTGTGCGGGATACAGCGTGAAGCTGATTTAATTTGATGAAACTTCTTGGAGATTATAATTGATACAATATATTTATATAATATTAAAATATACTTACTATAAGGTACCTGGACAAAGGCTGTAAAAATATAATTGGTATAATTGCTTACTATGAATTTCTAAGAATATTTACAACAACTAATTTTAATATATATACAGATACACATGTTTATAAATAAAACATTTTTTTTTTATTTGTTGTAATTCACTCCAAAGTTAATCAAATAAGGGCATGCCTACACATTTAGCTACACCCAACGAAATAGTCGTTTAGCGCCCACATGTTGATTAACTATTTCGTTGCCACTACGTTACAGTACAGCCGATGTATCGTGGCCGCATTGAAGTTAATCTCTCTAAATTATTTTCAGTTCATACAATGCATAGTATTTTATACTTGGAAAAGAAAATAAACAAGAGTAAGAAAATGTCCTAACAATAAATCTGTACAGCCATCTATAGCTAATACCATTGAGGCCACGACTCGTCGATCGTACTGTACCAGAAAATATTTTATAAAGTAAGTAACAACTTTCAGAGATTTATGTTGGGATAATAATTACCTGATTTACTTCCATCTCTCCATTTTTTTATCGGTAAATCTACAAAAGCAAAACATAATAAAGTAAAAGATTGTAAGAAAATTGCATACAGAATTAATAACATATTTGCGATAAAAATAAAAATATATTTCTATTATAACTGGACCAAAAACCTATAGTTTTAAAATATATACACAATGAAAAATTTTATGGCTATTTTAGTATGGTGAAGAATTGCAAGTTATTTTATATATAGTTTTATATGCAGTCGTGGCGCAGCGGCATGAGGAGTGGCTGTAAAACCGACTGGTTGTGGGTTCGATCCCCACTCGAGGAGATGAAATATTTACTTAAATTTATATTTCCATTTCTTCGCTCTGGTGTCGAGGTTAAGCGCGGCGTTGAGTTCTGCCACTCAACACGCAATGCCTCCAGATTTCGGCGGAAAGTGGGGAACGGAGTGTCTTAACATTAGGTTCCCTCTGCCTACCCTGCTGTGTGCGGGATACAGCGTGAAGCTGATTTAATTTTTTTTAAATTTTTGTTTTAAAACAGTCTTGAGTTTTGTTTTTTTTTTAATTCTAAGTATAGATTCCTAACATTTTAATAAGATTTATAAAATCGTAACGGAGCATAAAAAATATAAACTAAATTCCGAATTCTATTTCTTTATTTTTGTGTAGAATAATTTTATAGCTTCGTTCATTTAATAGAAAAAAATAACAAGAAGAAAAGAATTAACTATATTGTATTAAAATTCCTACATATTTTAGTATAAGGTACTAAAAGTATATTTAATCCATAAGACCATTTTATCTAATAACTCATGGAACATATAATGTATTTACAAGAAATGTAACTGAAAACAAATTTCAGTTTCATTCTAAAATCAACCAATTACTACACACCACGGTAAGTATTCATCATGAAATTCATACCAAATGGAAATACTTTTTACGCAATATTTCAAATAAATCCTATTAAAACAAGTAATTTATACAAAAAAAAACACTTAAAGTCGCTTACTTTCTCATACCTATAACGATTTTAAATTAAATAAATAATTCTTACAATTGCTAAATTATGTACAATTAAAAAAATATAAAATGAATATTTCTATATCTCTCTTATCCTTTCTCTACCAAGTTTTGTAAGAGAAAACGGATCGCTGTCGCCATTCGCCGGTTGTCAAATGTCAAATTCATAAGTCAATAATATAGCGGCGAAGAGTAAATTTGTTGGGATTATTCTAGAATCTAGAGTATATTTTAACAGAGGCCTAACGTGTAGTATTAAAGAAGATATTTATTTAAATAGTTATAATTCCTAGAATGTCCCGAAAACTGTTAATTTTTTGTATAACTTTTACCTTCCCCTCTATTTATTTGGCATCAACAAGTATTAGCGGGTCACTGGAATTGGACGAATACACTTTTGATAAAGTTATTAATAAGTTTGATACCGTAGTGGTAAAATTCGACGTTGCATATCCATATGGTGACCAACACGATGCCTATATAAATGTTGCTAAAGAATCAAAAGACATCGACAATTTGCTGTTTGCTGAAGTCGGAGTAAAAGAATATGGTCAAAAAGAAAATGAAGCACTTGCCGCTAGATTTGGTGCGACAAAAGATAATTTTCCAGTTGTTAAATTAATTATTAAAGGCGTAAAGGAACCTATATCTTTTGACAATTCAAAAGGAATTACAAGTGATGCTTTGAGACAATTTATTCGTGAGAATGGTAAAGTATACATGAGCTTGCCAGGCTGTATTAAAGAATTAGATGAATTAGCAGTTAAATTTATGGAATCTGGGAAGGATGTAAGAGAAAATTTACTTCAAGAAGCAAAGAGTAATCTAAAAAATATTCAGGTTTGCAATTTGAAATATATTTTTACTATTTTTTATTTACAGATATTACAAACAGCAACATTATTGTCAACATTCATAAAAATTTTTTTCAGCCTCACATTTTTTCCCACATGTAACTAAGTAGGCAGAGAGAAACTACTGTCAAGGCATTCCATTCATAGTATTTCACCCAAACATGTGTTGAGTGGTGGATCCTTTACCATGCCAGAGTTGAGAAATATTCTATTAACAATCTTTCAGTGGGAATAGAACCCACAAGCAAGTCATGTACACACCATGTGCGACAATAATATCATTTAGGGTCTAATAATGTCACATGAATTATTTCTCATACTGTTATTTATTTCATGTATTTTAGGATCAGAAGCCCACCAGCAACAGTAATGTGTACATAACCATAATGGAGAAAATACTAGAAAAAGGTGATGATTTTGTTAATAAAGAAACTGCAAGAGTTAAAAAAATATTAGAAGGAAAAATATCTAATGAAAAGAAACAAGCATTGAACTTTAAAGTAAATATCCTTGGATCTTTTAAATACAATGACAAAGAAAATAAAAAAGAAGAATTATAAATTTTTCTTTTTTCTGTTTTTTTTTTTGTAAAAAAATTTAACTGTCAATTCAGTGTGTTGCATGTGTGGTGTTTTGAGTTTAGCATTTATATTTTTTTTATTATTGTCACAAAGCTTGACCAATTTATTGTTGCTCAATATTTGATTTTATTTTTATTTAAATGGTTTAAGGTAACATTCCAGTATTTTTCTTTTAATAATAGGCCAGCTTTGAGATAAGGCTGATTAATTTTTAATATTATTTTACAAATATTTATGTGATGTTTACATGTTTAAAGAAATAATCTAAAGATGGTGTTTTATTGTGTAAACAATAAATCATTTAAATATTGCCCAGTTTGTTTTATTTATCAATTAGCCAAGTAAGAAGGACAAACATAAATTCTTCTTATGAACCACTTATTGCTTACAATATTCAATAAATAATAAATAAAATATTCTTTGTTGTAAGTGAAGTTTTATAAAGAAAACTACAAGTTATAAAATGATATGTATTGTATTACAAAATCTTAAATGCATTAGCCTTAAAGTATTAAAATACATATTCGAGATTTTTTTATTAAACCCAATATTCATAAAAAATTTATGACACTACTACAATTATGAATTCAATACATTGAATTTAGGCCTTAAAATTTTTTGACATAAATCAGGATTTACACTATAGTTCAGAGCTTATTAACGTTGTATAATTTTTAATAGTCACTACTGCTTCAAAAACAAAAGCTTAACTGTGTTTTTGTAAAGAAAAATAGAGAAGCTACCAAGTCCAAGTTACGAAGTCTACTCTTGTCTTTATTTCAGTTCTGAAATATCACGTCAATCCATAAATTATGTAACGCGTTAAGGGGGAATTCTAAAGATGATATTAGACTTAAGTTAAAAAAATAACAAAAATCCAACTTTTTGAACCAAAGTAATTTCCAAAATGAAGTTTTAATTTGAGATAGATTGACATATCAAATTCATATATGATATCAATATATCAGAAATCAATATTTCTAGTTATAAAGTGGCAAAATATTTGACATCACACTAGTCTCACAAATGTGCCAAAAAACATAAAATTTGTTTTACCTAATGAACAAAAGGTTATATTTCGTGGTTATTCCACTTTAGAACAAATGCATTTCAAACATTCTTAAATATTAACTTTTTACAAAAAAAAAATGGAATTCAATAAAGAAATACATATTATTACTCTGACTTTTCACTTTCCACTTTAAGTTCTTTTAGTTTTAAGATAACACCATCAGAGTCTTTTACGTAAAGTTCTTTATTAGTTTCTTCCTCAGGTGCCTTATCTGCACTTTTGGGTTCGGGTGTGTCGGTATCCTCACTCCTTGTGATACTACTTTCGTCGTCTGAATATTGATCTTGTGTATAAAGACTACATTTAGTCCGTACTATTTCCTGTGCTTCAGCAAATTTGGTTTTCCAGAGTTCTGCATCTAAGGTGAATACAATTAGATTAATAATTTACATTGATATATATAATCATGAAAAGTTTGATTCCAATCTGTTCAAAGCTGTCCAGTGCATAATACACAATGTCGCGAAAATTGGGCAGATAGTGGAGAATAGTGTCAAAACACTAGGTTTATATGGAAAAACAAGTTATCTATAAAAGAGATTTTTAATTATAACAGAATATCTATAAACCATTTATTTGCTTTTATGCACATTAAGGCTGTATGAATGCTCCAAATTGACTAAGTATACAATCAATCATATATTAACCAAGAATCATATACAATAGTAAAGTGGAGTATTTAACAATATATAAAAAAATTATGTATGTAGGCTGTGTAGTCTTTTTTTCCTATCAAGCTTTATTGAAATTCTTATGTTTCCCTCTTAAACTTACAATTGGGTCAAATGTTCAAAGACACTACTCCGAACTCCTCACCTTGCATCACCACTATCATACACTGATTTGGTGAATCTTGGGAATGCTAGATAATTTCATTTCTGATAGCATTCCTGTAGGAAGACTTACAAATTTGCACTACTCAGAGACATCTTTTAAAAAAAAAAGACTAATGTATGGCATATTGGCAAATATTTTCTTATATGTAAATAAGAATTCAAAAAATGTAAAAACAATATTAAAACTTATAATATAACTTACTTTGAGGGTTTCCAAATTTTATTGCAAGCAATTCTTGTTTGCAAGTTTCATCTGCAAAATCAGCAAAGACAGACCAGTTGAAGGCCTTATCAGAGCCACAGTGTACATTCATCCTTATATCTGGAGTGATGAAGTGGTTAGCGCAAACTTTTAAAGTTTTGTCACGTCTCATAACAACCCTGACTGAGTTGTTTAATTTATGGCGTAGCAACTTTATGTCACCTGTGCCTCGTTCCTAAAAAAATGTCATATAAATAATATAACAAATAAACAATAACTATTCTCACTCAATGTTACACAAAGTATAGATCTATTTTAATTTATTAAAATGAAACAATTTAAGCATTGACTGCATAGGGTTTGTTATATTATTTTAAAATATTTGGAGGTAACTACGCATTTGTTGTATAATAACCACATAATTTTAGTAATAGGTTATGTTTTACAACAAGCAGTTGTTAAATTACATTCATATTAGCTATGGTGAAATTTTAACTTTGTCATACACCTACCTTCCACTCATGATCAACAGTATCATATCTATAAAGCCTAGCTCGTATCTTAACAAGTTCTTCTTCTTCTTCTTCGTTGGTATGTATATCCACGAGCGGCAACGACACAATTGGTTCATAATGAGGATCATGTTCAGGAGTTTCAGCTTCTCCAGCTTCGCTTTCACTATTGCGTCTAACGCTCTCTTCAGTCTAGACAATGATGAAACAATTAATAATAACCAAAATATTAATAACGCACAACAATGTTTTATTTATTAAATGTAATTACCGGTGATGACATTTTCCTATAGGGAATAGAAAATAAGATTTTAAGATGGTCTAAGAAATCTATAGCGTTTATTTACTATTAAAAGAATAATAAATAACAATTTAACCAAAACACAAAAGAAACAAACTTGGCTGTTACAGAATCGTCAATCTTCCACAGAAAATTAGAATAAATTTGAAATAGATTCAAAACTCTTTTTAACTATTTATTATCTATACAGCTATAAACCGTACAAATAGATTATAAATTTGTTGTGTTACTTACATTTTGCAAGTATATTCATTCTAAAAATTATCGTCATATGTGGTGAATAGAAGATACAGAAGAAAGAAAAAATGATGAGGAGACACAAAACCATGTAATCTCTTTTTACGGTAGTATTCAAACACGGTAACAGTACGGTACAGTGCCTATCTAAATTTGTTGTATGTACCCAACTGGAAAAATATTCGCTACTTTTTTAGGTCTAGCAATATAGCATAAAGTAACATCAAGAAACTGTCAATTATCGCTTGTCAAAACATCTAAAAAGTAAAATCTAAATAACACCGAGTTCTAAGTAAAACATTAAATAATAAGATAGTAAAATACTAAATAGATTACGGACTAACAGTCAAAACATAAAATTCCCTTTAACTTGAAAAAATAACATAAGTAACAACGATTTTATACATATTCGGTGTAAAGCAAAAATTAAACGGAAGTGTAAATCATAAACAGTGCCGACCTATTTCTCGTCAATAATTTATTTTGAGGTCTTCTTTATTTACAACTTTGTGCTGAATTGATATTCCACTTTTGCTTTGGCCTAATTCAATACTATTTTAGCTTGGGAAAATCTTTCAATTATACACAAGTATTCCTTGGTAACTATTTTTTTTTAAATATTTCTTTAATAAATATTATTAAATAAAGTAGAGGCCAGTCGTGGTGCAGCGGCACGAAGTGTGACTGTAAAACCGACTGGTTGCGGGTTCGATCCCCACTCGAGGGGATGAAATATTTTCTCAAATTTATATTTCAACTTTTTCGCTGTGGTGTCGAGGCTAAGCGCGGCTTTGAGTTCTGCCACTCAACACGCAATGCCTCCAGAAATCGGCAGAAAGTGGTGAACGGAGTGTCTTAACACTAGGTTGCCTTGGCCTACCCTGCTGTGTGCGGCACTTCATTTATTTTCTTTTCAGCGTGAAGCTGAAAAGAAAATAAATAAAGTTATTTGTGTTATTCTTACTAAGATATTTTCATAAATGTATAAGATATGTTTTATTACTTTTATTCATACTACAAATAATTCTTTTTCTTGTTTCTCTTTTTCTTAAACAGGTGAATACATCATTTTACCTAAGAAAGAAAATAAAACAGCGACCATTCCGCTGGATACGAAAATGCAGAATATAGCTAAAATGATAACAGAGCAACTTCGAAATCCCAATGAATTAGACATAAGTTTAAGAATGGAATTTGGGCCATTTGAAACAGTGCATAAATGGAAAAGGATGTCAGAGTGCTTTGAATTTGTTGGTGCAAGGTTTGTTTATTAATATTCAACTTTCTTTTATATCTATAATATGGTATGGTTCTTTGATATTGTAATATAATATAAAGAATGTTAAAAAAAATAAAAATATTTTTTTAAGACGAAGTAAACATACAGCCGTTGCTTACAAAGATGCCATTTATGTTTTTGGGGGTGACAATGGCAAATATATGTTGAATGATCTGATTAGATTTGATATAAGAGAAAAATCATGGACTAAAACTGGCTGCATGGGCACACCCCCAGCACCAAGATACCACCATTCTGCTGTTGTAAGTTACATATTAATTGCTTCAGTTAAACTTTAATATAATAGTATTTTTTTACTATAAACACATAGCCACCTGTAAATTATGTCTCATGAATTTCATGTTAATTTTGACCCTTTCCTCCTTGTCACAGCTGGTTTTTGAAATTGAATTATTTTACAATATTTAACATAGGAGACTTGAAATATTTTGCAATATTTCACATAGAAATGATTAAATTAAAACAGCAGTTTCAAAATTATATATGTATACTAGAGATGCGCCGAATATTCGTTTGGTATTCGGTATGTATATATCATCTTTTTCAATATTGACGTGCCGTATTCGGCCAATATCGTAGTCGGCCGAATTATTCGGTTATGGTGCCGAATACATTTGGTTCGATTATTTTTATTTCATTATTATAATAAATTAAATGAGTCTCACTTAATACTATGTCTATCTCCTTCGCATGAGCAGAGCGGTGCCAAAATGGACATGCATATTCACCCGCAGAGAACGATTATATATATATNATATATATATATCGAATACCAAACGAATATTTGGCGCATCTCTAATGTATACTATATTTTGATATGTGATTTCACAAGATTTAGGACTCTTCTTGTCACTCCTTTGTGAACCCCCTCCCACTTAACTCCTGACATAATTTATGGCCCCATAGCTATAACTTAGCATATACAATTTTACTTTTAGGTTTACAGATCATCAATGTTTGTATTTGGTGGTTACACAGGAAACATATTAGCTAATTCAAATTTAACCAATAAAAATGACTTGTTTGAATATAAATTTCAAAGTGCCCAATGGGTACAATGGAAGTTTACAGGCCAGTGAGTATTTTAAAAAAAATTATTATTATATATATTTAAATTAGAATTTTATAAATTTATTATTGATAACATTTATATAGTTAAATTATTTGTTTAATATCAATAAAAACAGTCGGGAATAAGTCATCCTTAATGCAAAGGTTATGGGTTTGATTCTCACTTGGCGGAATGATTATTTGTTGCCCTGGTAATAAGACAAATGCTGGTAAAAAGCTCACTATTGAGTTCAGCCACTACACACAAAGTCTCGAAAAATTGGGATAATTGAGCAGTGTGTGGAGATTGGAATGTCTTAATCGCAAAAACAACTACATAAAATGAATTATTTTCATTTCTTCCATTTTATGACATTTTAACATTATTATATGTTATACAGGAGCAAGTTTTGGCACATGGGCACAAGTGTGTTATTGTAAACGCGAACTGGTTGTGGGTTCAATCCCTAAACAAGGAAACGAAATATTTAATTAAATGTATATTTTCATTCTTTCGCTCTGGTGTCGAGGCAAAACATGGTGTTGAGTACAACACTCAACACAAATTTTATTTTATTAGGAATGGCTTAACTAATAATTGACTTAACACTAGATTTCTTGTGCCTACCCTTTGTCCAGGATACAGCGCGACGCTGATTTAATAAATTTATATAATGTGTTATAAGGGAACCCGTCCCACGATCTGCTCACGGTGCAGCAGTGTATGATGACAAATTGTGGATATTTGCTGGTTACGATGGCAATGCACGTTTGAATGATATGTGGACTATCAATTTAGTGGTAAGTAATTGCATAATTATTGTTATATATATATTATGCTTATTATGGAAGCATTTTTTTTAAAGTTTCCTTTTTTTTAGTTTCACGCTATAACCCGCACGTAGAAGGGTCATGGGCAGAGGGGATATGGGAAACTAAACACTCCATACCCATTAAGAAACTTGCCTTCCCTACCTTCCGCCGAATTCTAATGAAATTTGCGTTTTGGGTGGCGGATCTTAATCACACTTTGCCTCATTACGTATTAAATGCTTCAATTTCCTCGAGTGGGAATCGAAGCCATAATCCATCGCGTCTACAGTAGCACGCTTGTGCCCCAGCGCCACGATTGGCCTCTCTTTTATTTTGTTATTATTATAAATATATAAACTCTATGAAATCTTTTATTTTAATTAATGTAATCTGTTGCAATTATGTCTTCTTAAATAAAACAGATATATAGAATATGCACTCTTTTATGACAAAATGTTATTTCTTGTGTTTATTATTTAATCTGTACTTCTAAACTAGAATATTATAAAATTGAAAAGTTTATTTTGTTGATCGCACTAATTTCAAAAAATATTGATTTGAATTAAAAAAATCTTTTTGTGTTGGGTAGTTCATTTTTCGAGGAACATTATAAGATATTTTATCACATTTTACTTGTACAATAGGCCGCTGTGTGTACGATACTAGGAGTGCCGGTTTTAGTTCTACCAGGGCTTTGGGGGCGAGATGTCTGCGATTGTGTTTCTTTATAATGTAATTCATGCGGACAAAAAAATAAATAATGGTATTAAAATAAAAATTAAAAAATCAGCGTCACGATGTAACCGCACACAGCAGAGTAGGCACAGGGAACCTAGCGTTAAGACACTCTGTTTCTCACTTTCCGCCGTATTCTGGAGGCATTGCGTATTGAGTGGCGGAACTCCACTCCACTTTGCCACGACACCGGAGCGAAGAAATGGAAATATAAATGTAAATAAATATTTCATCTTATCGAATGGGGATCGAACCCACAACCAGTCGATTGTACAGTCACACTTTGTGCCTCTACACCACGACTGGAATATTCATTATTAATTTATTAATATATAAATGTAAATTATTAATTTACTTCCCCAAAAAACAGAGTGAAAACCACCAATGGGAGAAGATAGAACAGAAAGGTGAATGCCCACCCACGTGCTGCAACTTCCCCGTTGCGGTCGCCCGCGGCAAGATGTTCGTGTTCAGTGGTCAGAGCGGCGCTAAGATTACTAATGCTCTGTTTCAGTTCGATTTTGAAACTCACACGTAAGTATGGAATTTGATATTGTGGCAGCCCTGAAGTTAGTTGTGGTCAGTGTCAGAGAGGCCAGTCGTGGCGCGAAAGCACAAAGTATGACTGTAAAACCGACTGGTTGTGGATTCGAGGAGATGAAATATTTATTTAAATTTATATTTCTAATTTAAAGGCGGCGTATATAAGATCGACGGATATTTCCAATAATTACCTTTAAGTATTAATAGCCGGTTGAGGCCGGTCGTGGCGCAGCGGCACGAGGTGTGACTGCAAAACCGACTGGTTGTGGGTTCGATCCCCACTCGAGGAGATGAAATATTTACTTAAATTTATATTTCCATTTCTTCGCTCTGGTGTCGAGGTTAAGCGCGGCGTTGAGTTCTGCCACTCAACACGCAATGCCTCCAGAATTCGGCAGAAAGTGGGGAACGGAGTGTCTTAACACTAGGTTCCCTCTGCCTACCCTGCTGTGTGCGGGATACAGCGTGAAGCTAATTTAATTTTTAATTTTTTTTAAGTATTAATAGCAACAGTATTTCGTGTTTTAGCAACATTGACTTAGACCTCCCCACTGATAATGCCCCTACGCAGGTGGAGCCGCGTGTGCACCGAGCACCTGCTGAGGAGCGCGGGGCCGGCGCCGGCGCGCCGCTACGGCCACGTGATGCTGCGGCACGCGCGCCACCTCTACGTGTTCGGGGGCGCCGCGGACAGCACGCTGCCGTCTGATCTGCATTGCTATGATTTGGACACTCAGATGTGGTCAGTTTCTTTTTTTTTATGTTTTCTGGGTATCTGATTTACAAGCGGTTTTAATACCAAATTTTGCCTCCCCTTTAGAACTATTATTTTTTAAGGAGTTGACCACAGATGTAGAGTTTTCAATTTTTAAGCCTCAACCAAGGAAGTACGTAAGGTACACCTTAGATGCTAGCTGCTAAATTTCATAATTCTAAGTCAACAGGAAGTACCCTACAATTAATTTTGATTCCCTTCATAGCGTCGAAATACGCGTTTTTAACGATATAAACGGCCATATCTTAGTAAATACGATTTTTTCAGAAAATAATGGGGCCGTAGTTCTGAGTTTATATTTTGAATTTCAACTCGATGAGATGAAGGCTCTTCACAGACAAATAGACGGACAACAAAGTGATCTTATAAGGGTTCCTTTTTCTTTTAAAAGGTACGGAACGCTAAAAATGGTCTCTTTTGAGTGGTAGAAATATTTGAATTAATACAGCAATTTGATTAGGTTAGTATACATTGCTGTCTGATCTCCATTGCTGTGATTTAGATACATAGATGTGATAACTGTTTATGTTTAATTTTTTATAGATGTGAGTGATGTAAATACTTTTTTAAGTCACTAATTTTGTGCAATAATGACGTATTGTTAATTTTTATTACTACTGATAACAAGACACACCACATGGATACGTGGCAATCCACTACTGTGCGGTTTCGTAGGAACTTCCTTCCACGCGCCACGGAACTGCGGAATGGCCTACCCGCGGCAGTCTTTCCAGGTTGATATGACATGAGTACCTTCAAAAAGCACGTCTATTTCCAACTATAAGGCCAGCAACGCACCTGTAGCTCCTCTGGTGTTGCACGGGGTCGTGGGCGGTGGTAGTCACTTACCATCAGGTGATTGGTGACTTACCATAGAAAAAAAAGACAAAGTGCAGCGTTGAGTTCCGACACTTAACAACAGAGTGTTTTACTATTTGCGGGTTACAATGTAAAGCTAAAAAGAAATTAAACATAAAATGTGGTATATTTCAGGTCAGTAGTCCACCCAGCTCCGGACTCGCAGATCCCGTCCGGCCGTTTGTTCCACGCGGGCGCCGTCATCGGCGACGCTATGTATATATTCGGCGGTACTATAGATAATAACGTTAGAAGTGGACATTTGTATCGTTTTCAGGTTTGTTTTGCTTTTTTTTTTGTTATATTTTATTTATGAATCCTTGAAATCATCAAAAATGAACTGATGTAAATGTAGTTTTCAGCATTGGACTATAGCAAGTTTTGCTTAACAATGTTTGTTTTATTACAATTGGTTCCTAAATAAAAAAAGTTATATTGATGTAAACAATTTAGTCGAACGAAATTCAACGAAAGTTTTTGCACTTTCATCAACTTAATATAATAAAGTAGTTATATTGTCATAACTACAGTAGTTGGACATATAGAATCGCGGACTTTTTTGTAGATATTGATGCGTTTTATAATACTGTAGAATATTGTTTTGTTCTATAATCATTAGTTTTCGCAGCGCACGCGATGATAGAATTTTTAAGATCAATTTCTTCACACCTTGGGTTGCATTATTGCATTTTTCTTAGGGATCCCTATTTTTTTTTTTGAAAATGTAATATGTCAATGTGCCTATGTTGGTCAGTGAAGCATGCAGCTTTCTAATAGTGTAAGAATTTTTGAAATCGGTCCAGTAGGTTTTGTGCAAAACAATACAAACATACATACAAAAATACAAATCTTTCCTCTTTATAATATTAGTATATATGTCTGTACTTTTTAATATATTCAAAACGTTCATCGAGTACGTTTCTATTATTTCTATTATGTTTCTATTATTACTGGCTAAATCTGTTTTAAAAAATATTATCCAAGTCAGACTCTTCATAGGCGACATCTGAAATTTCTTCGTTATTATTGTTCATTTGTTTCTTCTATTGTACTTTATCGCTTCATTAGCATTGCAATTAACAAGGAAATTTATTTTAGAGAAACAATAATTTAATGTTAGTTGAAATTAAAAATATAAATAAGGCAGTCGTGGCACGTGGCACAGGCGTTTACAGTCACAAAATGTGACTGTAAACGTGACAAGCTGTGGGCTCGATTCCCACTCGAGGAAATGAATTATTCTGGTGTCGAGGCAAAACGCGGCGTTGAGTACCGCCACTCAACACGCAATGCCTTTTAATTTTGCCGAAATTGGGGAACAGAGTGTCAACGCATATAAGAGATCAACCTGAAATATTAAGTGAAAATCGTTATATAAAAAAATTAAATCAGTTGCACGCTGTATCCTGCACACAGCAGGGTAGGCAGAGTGAACCTAGCGTTAAGACACTCCGTTCCACACTTTCTGCCGAATTCTGGAGGCATTGCGTGTTGAGTGGCAGAACTCAACGCCGCGCTTTGCCTCGACACCAGAGCGAAGAAATGGAAATATGAATTTAAGTAAATATTTCAGCTCCTCGAGTAGGGATCGAACCCACAACCAGTCGGTTTTACAGTCACATACTTTGTGCCCCTGCGCCACGACTGGCCTCCTTTGTTCTTTATTTTTCTAGTTTTATTTTTTTTTATTTGTAATATTTTTATAGAAAAATGTTAGATTAATATTACGTGTAAAATGATGATGGTTTTGTCAAATAAAAACAATTGGCTGTAAATTCTACGTTTATTTAACAAAACATGAAAAAATATATTTTTTTTTGGTATTTCTGTATGAATTTCTGTTAGTATAGAAATCCTGTTGGTACACCCCTTATTTATTAAGTAAAGTGCATACTTGCTAAATTCCAGCATTCTTAGCGAGCCAAGACGTCATACAGCGTGACGCAAAAAATACTTTAAACAATATGAAATTATGTTATTTTTTATATAATTTTTTATAAACATTGACATAAAATAACTTATTTAGCAAGTAGCAATTTTGTCGAACAAAACACTTAAAAATGATATAACTTTATTTATTTACGAACCGATTAACTATTGGTGAAAACAAAAACTAAATGTTAGAAGTTTGCCAGAATCCAATAGTGAAAACTTCCTTTAAATCGTTTAACTTTCTAAAAGCCATTTCTGAGATTAGTGTACACAAACATACAGACAACAACAAACAGATAAAAAATATCATAAATATGGTTTTGGGTTCTATTACATTGATAAATGCTTCCAATAATAGTTTTTCAGATTTTTCTTTCATGTACAGAAACCGATCAGTTGCGATTTTATTATAAGTATAGATATAGATTTTCTCGCTCAGTTAAAAAGATGAAAAAAAGCACGGCGTTAAGTTCCGCTACTCAACACACACTGTCTCAGATTCACAGTGCCAATACGTTTCAGTTTTAAATGAAACTATTTTAACCGGATTAATCACGTATATTTTGTATTTTTATACATTTTTGGGAACCCGACGTTTAGTTGTCGAACTACCCGCGCTGTACGCTCCACGACGACTTCGGGCGCATCCTGAAGTCGCAGCAGTTCTGCGACGTGACGCTGCTGCTGGGCAGCGAGCAGGTGGCCGTGCTGGCGCACCAGGCCATGCTGGCGGCCCGCTCACAGTACCTGAGGGCCAAGATTAAGTAAGTTCACGTATATTGTCCAAACGAGCTATGGAAATGGAAACCGTAACATATATGCGCAAAATTTTCGGGTAGGTGGCAAAAAGTAAATACGTTTTTTAAGTTGCTCCTAAATAAATTTGTTTTAAAAATAGTTTAAACAAAGTCTAAGTGAAAAGTTTTATATTTTAGTGATGTATTAACAGTCACCAACCTGCCAGCAGTTATTCGTGCAATAATCTACACCAAAACTCTTACACAGTTTCCCACATTCACTAGTGTCATCAACATGGAAGCTATTAAGCAGTCAATACAAGAATTGTCACAACACTTCAATTCGCAAATGGCTGAATTTCAGCAGAATTTGAGTTCTGCTATCCCTGCCGCAAGCCCCACTTCCCATATTGCAGCTCAATTCAGTGCATTCCGGTCTTTTGTGCTGAGTGCACTGGAGGGTCTTCAGCTGCAGGTTAATATTCTATCAAAACAGTATGACCTTCTTGACTTGAGGACCAGAAAGAAGATACTGTTGATGCATGGTGTGCCCGAGGAGAGAAATTCAGCTGATTCTGCTATTGCGGTGAAGATCCTGTCCAATCACCTGAAGATGCCTGATCTGGAGCTAGGTGACATTAGCAGATGTCAGCGCCTGGGTACCATAACATCTGATAAGCCAAGACCCATACTTGTGAAATTTCGAGAGTTATCTATGCGAAATCACATATGGTATGCCAAAGCTAATTTGAAAAACACAGGCATTACTTTATCGGAATTCCTCACCAAATCCAGGCATGAAACTTTCATGGCAGCCCGAAAACGTTTTGGCATAAATAAATGTTGGACGAAGGACGGCTATATTATTGTTGTTGGGCCAGATGGGAAGCGTCATACTATTTCCACATACAGTGAGTTAGACAATATCCACGACGCAACTGTAGTTCAAACTCTTAAACCACCTGTGGCGAGTTCAAGTGCTAGTGATTCTAGGACAAAGCCAGTCACTCAGGCTTCGCGAACGAAGAGAATCGTAAACTCGAAGAAGTAAACAACCTCCTTTTATTGCATTAGTTTGTTCAATTACTGTTGATACAATATTTTTATCATTATATCTAATAACTTATGAGCTACTATCCTATAAAATCACTAATATTTTAACACTTACTAAAATATAATTTACCCACAACTTTATAAACTTAACAACTTAATAATAAATATTTCAATGTTTACTTCATGTTGCTGACATTTTGACAAGCTTATTGGCACCTGATCTGTCAATGGACAGAGCTGTCTATTGGAAGATGTGCCATATGTCACAAATAGTCGATGGTGCTGTTTTAAACGTTTCTTTTCCTGGATTATGAACTTAGTTGTATTTTACTTGTTTTTGTGTTTTACTATTATTGTTTTTATTTTTTATTTTCTTTGTATGGTAATGTTTTATTTTTCTTTACTGTAAAAGTGAATGCTGGCAGGCGTGGGTTGCAAGCTTAATTTTTTTTTTATTATTATTTTGCTAAATTTATTATTATAATATATTACTATTATATACTAAATTTATTATTATAGTATTTATTTATTATAATATAGTTATATTATATTATATAACTACTTTTAACGTGAATATTTATTTTGTCTGTCCATTTTATTATTACTATTTCTTTTATTTTATTTTTATTAGTTTTTATTTATTATTATTACTTATTTATTATTATTATTTATTTTTAATTTTTATATATATATATAATATTACATAGCTCTCATTTTGTATAAATACATATTTTATTTAATATTATTTTTAATTATTTGTACATTTTTATTATCTTTTTTACTTAAATATAGTATTATTATATTACACAATGATCGACAACACTAATTCAAACAGTGACACCTCGGATAATGATATATTTTGCCAATGTACATCTTTGTCATCTGATAGTAGCTTTTACAGCACTTCTTCTCCACTCAATACAATATTGGACACGACGTTTCTTAACTCTAATAAACATTTCAATGTGGTTCATATTAACGCACAAAGCATTCCTGCACACTATCCCGACCTTTTAGCTTCCTTTGACGTAAAGAACGTTCATGCGGTCTTAGTCTCGGAAACTTTCCTTAAGCCATGTTTACCATCTACATCCTATGCAATACCTGGTTTCCATTTAATCCGAAATGATCGTACAGGGAAAGGCGGTGGTGGAGTTGCAATCTATCTACGTAGTCACATACCATTTTCCATTCTTGATAAGTCTCCTACACTCTACTCAAATACTTCTGAACATATTTTTATTGAAGTTATTTTCGGTACTTTAAAGCTTCTATTAGGAGTATTTTACAGTCCGTCTCTGCACATTAATTATTTTGATACTTTTGAAAATTTGTTAGATAAGTATGTACCGAATGTAGATCATACAGTTATTATGGGTGATTTTAATACCTGTATAATTAAAAATGACTCGCGAGCTAAACGACTTACAAATATCATTAATAGTGCAAACCTTAACCTCCTACCTACAAATGCTACCCATTTTTTCCCAAATACCAATCCCTCGCAACTGGATTTAATGATCGTTTCCTCCCATGAACGTGTCGCCACTTTTGGTCAACTGTGTGCAGAAGCGTTTTCCTACCATGACCTCATCTATTTATCATATAAAATACGCACGCCAAAAACTAAACCTACGGTTATTATGCGCAGAAGTTTTAAAAATTTTAACAATGAGAGTTTCATGAAAAGCTTAGGCCAGATAAATTGGGATAGTGTGTTTAATGCTTCAAATACCAATGAAAAGATTAATATATTTAATTCTCTTTTAATTGAGCTGTTTGATGTATATGCTCCACTTAGACCTGTTAAACTTAAACATCTTCCCGCTCCATGGCTTACTGACGACATTAAGAAACTCATGGCTAAGAGAAACTCTGCTAAGTCTAAATATAAAAGAAATCCAACTGAAGAAAACCTAATTAGGTTCAAAACACTACGGAACCGATGCAGTAAGACTTGCAGAGATGCCCAACGTAAATTCATTCATTCCAATGTTGAAAATAATAGTCCTGCTAAAGTGTGGAAATTTTTAGATGCAATGGGTATTGGACGCTCACGGAAAGCTGTTAAGATAAGCGAAAAAATAGATCTCGACGATATGAACAAACACTTTACAAATGTTAACATATTGAAACAGAATGTCAAAACTGACACCATCAATTCTATTTCCACTATCTCCTGTCCTTCTCCCTTTTATTTCTCTACTGTTTCCGCTGAGGACGTGAAGAAGCATGTGCTAGCCATTAAATCCGATGCTACTGGTAGTGATCAAATTGGCCGAAAAATGATCCTCTTATCTCTTATTCCTATACTTCCAGTCCTATGCCACATTTTTAACCATTCCCTTTCCACAAATACTTATCCCAATGCCTGGCGTCATGCAATAGTAATTCCTATTCCCAAAGTATCTAATCCTATATCCTTTACTGACTATCGCCCTATCTCAATTCTCCCGTTCCTATCCAAAGTGTTAGAGCGTATAGTCCATAACCAACTCTCATCTTTTCTATCCTTAAACAAAATCCTGTCCCCCTTCCAGTCCGGATTCCGCCCCGGACACAGCACTGTAACTGCTCTAAATAAAGTTAATGATGACATCAGGTTGGGTATTGATAATCAACAAGTTACTATTCTTGCTCTTCTGGATTTTTCTAATGCATTTAACACCGTTGATTTTGATATCCTCTTAGCAGTTCTCAAATCTATCAATGTATCCTCTGAGGCTACTGAATGGTTTTACTCCTACCTACATGAGCGCGAGCAGAGTATTCATATTAACGACAAACGTTCATCTGTGTGTCGTCTTAGTGCTGGTGTTCCCCAGGGCGGAGTACTCTCTCCTCTCCTTTTTTCCATATTTATCAATTCCATTACTAAGCTTCTATCCCTTTCCTTTCACTTATACGCTGATGACTTGCAGATTTACATGACTACGGACGTGAATGACATTGTTAAGGCGATCGACCTAATTAATTTTAATCTGCATACTATTAGTACCTGGAGCAAGTCATTTGGCCTGTCTGTAAATCCTAAAAAGTCACAAGTGTGTATCCTCGGTAATCCTAAACAACTGTCTAAATTGAATTTTCCTTCTCTTCCTCCCATTATCTTTGACAATTGTAAGTTAGAATGTAGCAATACTGTCAAAAATCTAGGTATAAAAGTGGACAGCTCTCTGTCCTGGGCTCCTCATATCTGTGACCTGAGCCGCAAGGTATACTACACCATAGGTAGGCTAAAGAGGTGGAAGTATCTTTTACCAACCCAAACCAAAATATCACTGGCACATTCCCTCTTGCTGCCTATATTGGACTATGCTGACACTTGTTACCTGGATTTATCACAACAGTTGCTCAATAAGCTTGAACGTTTGCAAAATCTATTTATTAGGTTCATTTTTGGGCTAAAGAAATTTGATCACATCAGTCAGCATCGCGTTAGGCTGCAGTGGCTTACTGTAAAAGATCGACGGAATCTCCACACTGTCACGCTCCTCTATTCTATCCTTTTCCATCCTGATACTCCTTTTTACCTTAAGGAGCGCTTTTCCTTCCTAGGCTCCAATTCCCGTCTTCCGCTCAGCCTCCGCTCGAAAAGTGACAACGTCTTAGAAATACCATTGTGCCGTACCCAATGTTACAGTAAGTCGTTTACGGTTGAAGCAGTAAAATTGTGGAATGGGTTACCACGAGAAATTAGGCAATCTACTTCTATAAACATTTTCAAAAGAAGAGTGAAAAATTATTATCTTCGGTAAAAATATAATATTTAATATGTGCTAATATATTTATCCTTTATTTATTTATTTTCTATTTATTTTACTTATATAATCAGTCTATGTATAAGAACTTGTATGTATATGTGTATAATTATTTAATTATGTGTTATATATTTATTTATATATGTATATATGTATTTATGTATATACGTATAATTATTTATTTATGTATTATATATGTATTTATGTGTAAACGTATATATTTATTTATTTGTTTGTTTATTTATTTAGTTATTTCTCGCATCGCTTTGCACCGCTTTACGCCCGCACTTTTAATTATATCCTTCCGGAATCTGGTTGCCTGGAAGAGATCACTTGTAGTGATAAGGCCGCCTTTGTGCATTTTGTTTTAAGAATATCTCTCTTTTGTATCTTTTCAAGTGTGCAATAAAGACTTTTATTATTATTATTATTATTATATGCGCGATGGGGGTGATCTCGATCTCAATTAAAATATCTTTAATCCTACTCTCTGGTAAGATAAAAGGCGACATTGAATTCTGCCAAAACTCACGCAACGTATGGAATATTGAGAGAATAATGCAGTGTCTTAATGGAAATGTAAAAAAAACTTAAAGTGAAGTAACAAAAATTTATGTTACAAATTCGATATATATATAATTTTTTACTATACATTTATTATATTCATTATCCCCGAAGAGCCCATGTTTCTGATTAGCAATATCTCCAGTACGCAGATGATAGTGCCTGAGCACTACATTGCTTTTTTAGTGGTTTTTATATATTCATAATATTATTGAAAATAAAACTCCGTTACAAAGTCACGGACAAACAACGCACCAAGACCACACACTATTGGATTTGAAAAGTTATAATTTAGTAAGTAAGTGGATTGGCTAGAAAGTGTAGGATAGCAGTAAGAGAGATTTTTGAGGGAAACAAACGAGATTTACAATATAACGTCTTAAAAATCACTCAAAGTTGCAGGCAACTAATGTTATAAATGTGAAAGTTTGTGAGTATAACTGTTTATTTCACTTACACACAAAAACTACTGAACGAATTTAGGTGGAACTTTAGAGTAAAATAGCTTATATATAAACATAGTCTAAATAACTTATAGACTTAAAGTAAACATTTTATACAATTTGGGCTATAATTCAAAATATAAGCAGGCGCAGCTTTATTTGGATCGTTAGCGTACAATAAAATTAAAATATCATTTCATTTTTTCATTAGGGAAGCGAAAGAAGAACTGGCAAAACGTATAGAACGTATAGCGTCAGGCGCGGAGGAGCCTACAGCGGAGTGCTCGTACAAGTCACGGCCACAGCTCACTGTGAGCTTACCTGAAGCGACCCCCGAAGCGTTCCGAATGGTCCTCAATTATATTTATACGGATAGAATTGATCCTACTGAGAAAGGTGAGGTATTATATTATTATAAATATTTATTTACATTTATATTTTTTTATCCGGCGTTGAGTTCTGCCACTCAACACGCAATGCCTCCAGAATTCGGCAGAAAGTGGGGAACGGAGTGTCTTAATACTAGGTTCCCTCTGCCTACCCTGCTGTGTGCGGGATACAGCGTGAAGCTGATTTATATTTTTTATTTCTTCGCTCCGGTGTCAAGGCAAAAGTGCGGCGTTGTATTCGGCCACTCAACACACAATGCCTCCAGAACTCGGCGGAAAGTGGGGAAGGGAGTGTTTTTACCACTAGGTTCCCTCTGCCTATCCTGCTGTGTGCGGGATACAGCGTGAAGCTGTTTATATTATAATTTAATAATCACTGTGTCCTAATAACATGTATACTATTCAATTAAGCATGGTTGTTGCACACTATACGAAAATAAATTTATAGTTTTCTTATATATTAACACTTTACTATTAGTACGAGATCGTCGTGGCGCAGGGGCACAAAGTGTGACTGTAAATCAACTGGTTGTCTGTTCTATCCCCACTCGAGGAAATTAAATATTTATTTAAATTTATATTTCCATTTCTTCGCTCTGGTATCGAGACAAAGGGCGGCGTTAAGTTCCGCCACTCAATACGCAATACCTGCAAAATTTGGCGGAAAGTGGAGAACGGAGTGTCTTAACACTAGGTTTTCTGTACCTCTTCTGCTATTACATCTTAACCGATAATCTCACTACCATTTGTTTCGTATAATAATATAATAACATTGGTAATTTTCATAGTATTAACATCAGTTTAATTAAAAAAATATATCAACTTAAGCATAACATATATCAATATTGTATGCAGATGAGGACCCAGCATCGCCAGCCACGATCCTCCTAGTGATGGAAGTGCTGCGGCTCGCTCTGAGGTTGAACATTCCGCGACTTCGCGGTCTTTGTGCCCGCTACCTCCGCGCCAACCTCTGCTATAGCAATGTGCTGCAAGCGCTCCATGCGGCGCACCACGCTAATTTGACATGTATTAAAGAGTATTGTCTGAGGTAAGACAAAAAAGAAAATCAGCTTTACGCTGTTTTCTGCACACAGCAGGGTAGGCAGAGGGAACCCAGTGTTAAGACACTCCGCTCCCCACTTTCTGCCGAATTCTTGAGGCGTTGCGTATTAAGTGGCAGAACTCAACGCCGCGCTTAGGTAAGACGGTTTTTTTTTTCAATTATATACAGCATGATCGACGAGTCGTGGCCGTCGTGAAGATAAGCTTTCTAAACTATTGCGTGTTGGTCACTCGGAAATAAAGTGAGAATAGTAAAAGTGATCCTAAAATTAAATCTGCACAGATATCTTCAGCCAATTTTAGGGAGCCACTGCTCGTCTACCATACTGTGGTTGTGAGACTCTATTTTGACACGGGGAAATGTCTGACTTTTTTTTAAATTGAAATGTGAGAGGTCTGCAGCATAATCTATCTATTGGCATTATAATTTGTGCTTATTAAGAAAACGTAAAAAAAATTGAATGTAGCGGGACTCGAACCCACTCCTCCTTGAAACCGACCAAATCTGACCTGGTGGTTTTCCAGGAGGCGAGGATTCGAGTCCCGCTACGTTCAAACTATTATACGTTTTCTAAATAAGTAATTTTGCTTTCCTAAGTGTCCAATAACACTTTAAAAAAAACTTGACGTGTTTGGAAGAGTATTGTTTAGTTTAGTTAGAGGTTTTTTTTTAATTAGACATTTGTAAGAATTTGAGGTTTTTTTTGTAATTAAAAAAAATCAGCTCCACGCTGTATCGCGCACATAGCAGGGTAGGCAGAGGGAACCTAGTAGTCAAGACACTTCGTTTCCAACTTTCCGCCGAATTCTGGGGGAATTGCGTGTTGAGTGGCGGAACTCAACGACGCACTTTGCCTCGACACCAGAGCGATGAAATAGAAATATAAATTTAAAAAAATATTTCATTTTATCCAGTGGGGGTCGAACCCACAACCAGTCGACTTTACAGTCACACTTCGTGCCCCTGCGCCACGAGTTGGCTCCTTTTTTTTATAAATGATGTATTTGTAAGATTTCGTTACATTTGGCCCATCACGGTAGCTTTTCGATTACATAGATTTTTTTTATTACATATGTTTGACAGTCGTGGGTGGAGACGCGACAGGTTGTGGGCTCGATTACCACTCGAGGAAATCAAAAATATTATTTTTTTTAATTTCTTTCAATAGGTTTCAAAGCAGAGCGCCCTCTGCTTTGAAACCAGGCGTTGAGTTTCGCCACTCAACTCGCAATGCCTCAAGAATTCGACGGAAAATGGGAAGCGGAGTGTCTTAATACTCCTCCCTTTGTCTATCCTACGACATGTAATTGCTACATCTAACAGTATATTTTATTAATATTATTTAATCTTATACAGGTTTGTTGTGAAAGACTACAATTTCACAGCAATAGTGATGTCGTCGGAGTTCGAACAAATGGATCAACGATTGATGGTTGAAGTGATACGTCGTCGACACCAACCGTCGAACAAAATGCCCGCCAACGAACAGGAAGAGGAAGTTATAGGTGTGATATTTATTTATTTTGAAATTTCACTGTGTATCCCGCATATGGCAGGGTAGACAAAGGGAACCTAGTGTTACTATTCTCCGTTTCCCACACGCCGCCTAATTTTCGTGATCCCTCCTTCCCCCGAGAGGAAATCAAACCCTACGTGTCTACTGTAAACACGATGGTTGTGAATATACTAGGAATGTCTATTTTTTTAATATTTTTGTATCTTTTATAATCTAATATATCATGTATACGGTTCTTTCTTCGTTACTTAAAGGCGAAAAATATATAAGATGTATATATTTTTTGCCTCACGTTATGTAAATGAAAACGAGGGAATGTATAAAATTAATATATTGTTCAATAGAATGATTAAACCAAATCTTATACATTGTAATAATTAACAATAATAATGAAAGATAAGTAGTTTTATCTTTTCCATAACAATTTTTTTTACCTTAACATTTTTTTTCCAATATATTTTCATTGAGGCCAGTCGTGGCGCAGCGGCACAAAGTGTGACTGTAAAACCGACTGGTTGTGGGTTTGATCCCCACTCGAGGAGATGAAATATTTACTTAAATTTATATTTCCATTTTTTCGCTCTGGTGTCGAGGTAAAGCGCGGCGTTGAGTTCTGCCACTCAACACGCAATGCCTCCATAATTCGGCAGAAAGTGGGGAACGGAGTGTCTTAACACTATGTTACTCTCTGCCTACTCTGCTACGTGCGGGATACAGCGTGAAGATTTATTTTAATTTGATTTTATATTTTCATTACTTATTTATTCATATTTTCCAAGAAAATAAAATATTTCATTTTTTCCTTTATTTACTCTTGTGTCGAAACAAAGCGCAGCGTTGAGTTCTGCCGTTCCAAAATTCGTCGGATAGTTGGGAACGGATGCGTACCATACTTACTATTTGTGTGATATATTATATAGATTATAATATATATAATAATAGCTTCACGCATGAAACAAATAAATTAAAGAATAAGATTAGTCAGCTTTGTTATTTTAATATATTATAGACATAAGTGAAATATGAATGGTACATTTCAGGCACAACACTGGAACAAGACATGTGCGTGTTCGTGGGCGGCGGCGGCGCGGAGCTCGCCGACGTTAAGCTCCGCGTGGCGGGCGCGGCGCGGCCCGCGCATCGCTCCATATTGGCAGCTCGAGCGGCCTACTTCGAAGCTATGTTTAGATCTTTCTCACCACAGGATAATCTTGTTAATGTATGTTGTTTTTTTCTTTATTTTGTTTATTACTTGTTTATAACACAGTAAGCTATAGGCGTCGGTCTGTCTGTCCGTTTGTCACCAGACTTTATCGCATGAACTTTCATAATTAGACAGTTGATATATGCACAGACACAGACAGATTTACTTCCACTACCACTATTATTATAGCGAATATAACTACTTAAAAATAATAATTTAATTATTTTAAGAGCTACAATACAACAGACATGATTTTTTTCCTTTTGTGTATATATATGTAATACATCGTGCGTGTGTCTGACTCGCATTTAGCTGACTTATCTTTCTTAGCGGGGGACTACGGGGAGCGGGGGAGCTAACCTTGCCTTATTTGCTAACAAACTTGTATAAACACTTATTGTGATATATAGAGTGGAAGTATCAGCACTACTTTAAATGAACCTACAGTTTTAACTACTCTATAAAAGCCTAATACAATTAAAAAAAAATTTTTTTTTTCCAAAACAGAAAGTGTTTTTTTTTACTTTAATTTAACAAAATAAATAATAAAATTATTATTGTAATATAAAACGCCATTTGTCAAGAACGACGCACGCACACACAATTAAATTATAAATTTGCTTAACCTTTAGTAGTATGTGTTATTGGTATCTATGCGTAACTGCGTCACACGAAATACAGGTATGGATAAACATCGTGAAGTGAAAAAAAATCCTACGTCTAAACTGTTGAGGTATCTTGATTAATTTCTTTAGGTATGGGTTTGAAATATTTTACCCTATTCTGTTCCCGTAAAAGGAGCGCCGACACATCTACCCCTGTATACAGGGTGGAAGAGGCAGCGCTCCTTTTACGGAAACAGCATATAGTGTAAAATATTTCAAACCTATACCTAAAGAAATTAATCAAGATGCCTCAACAGTTTGGACGTAGGATTTTTTTTCATTTCACGATTTTTATCCATACCTGTATTTCGTGTGACGCGATTACGTATAGATCCCAATAACATAAACACTTACTACTACAAAAATACTACTAAAGGTTAAACAACTTTGAACTTTATCGCCAATACATACGACTCGATTTCGAAATGAGGCGTGTGCGGCGGTGTTCCTTTGATAGGTTTATGTGTGCGTGCGTCATCCTTACAAATGGCGTTTTGTTTTAAAATGACAATTTTATTATTTATTTTGTTTGAAAAAAAAACTTTTTCATTTTTGGGAATTTATTTTTTTCTGATTTATATTAGGCTTTCATAGAGTAGTTAAAACTGTGGTTCCATTTAAAGTGGTGCTTACACTTCCACCCTGTATATTAATAGAATTATATTGTCCTAGATTCAAATCTGTGATACGGTGCCGTCAGAGGAGGCATTCGACTCCCTCCTCCGTTACATCTACTATGGAGACACTAACATGCCCACTGAGGACTCACTTTATTTATTCCAAGCACCTATATATTACGGTAATTATAGTTATCAAAATGAAAAAAAAAAACATTTTTTTTTATTTTAAAAGAAATATTATTAAATTAACAATTTTTTTAGTGACTTATTTCTGATTTAGTTTTGAAATACGAGTATTATAACTTACTCATGAAAATATGTATTTACTCTATTAATATCCTTTGATTCTGGTTTTGATTATTAAGAGAACAATAACTATTGTGTTTAGTTTTGACACATGCCATTTCGTATAAAAATTTAACACTTTTATGAAATCTTTTATCAGTTTCAGGCGTTTATCTGAGTGTAAAAGTGACGTTGGAGGTTCAATTCCCTCTACTGGGTATACATTAGTTTAATTTCCTCACTCAGTTAACAAAACAAAGCGCGCCGTTGAGTTTCGTCACTTACCACGCAATTATTTCGTGAAATGGAGAACAGAGTCGCAACACTAGTTCTCTTTGCCTATAACAAAATGATTTCATATAAAACTAACATTGCTGTTTATTTTCAGCTTCAGGCTATATCCCGCATATTGCAAGGTAGGCAGAGGGTGCCTAGTGTTAAGACATTCACCCCCCCCCCCCCCCCCCCC